>CM062810.1:256631778-256820213 GCA_031772625.1 Pinus tabuliformis | reverse complement strand
AAGGGGATTTGTTTCATTTTTTTAATGAACTTGACACAAGAAAAGAACCATGATCATGACACCTTATTCATGTTTTAATGAGGTTGACGTAGTAAAAGAACTATCCTCATGGTCTTTGTTTCATTTTTTAACGAGTTTGACACAAGACAAGGAACTTTGCTCCATATCTGATCAAAGACCAAAGAGCTATGGCTTCCAAGAGGTTCTCATTAGATGGGAGAACAACACTCAGGAAGGGATGCATGTGATCCATTGGAAAAATTTGGCTCCAATGCCCCCAGTACATGGCATATTATATCACCTATTAGATCATCAGTGGATGTGGGCATGGAACAGGTGGCCACATTACTAACCTGTGGCAGGGGCGATACCGCTTCCACATAAGAACCATTTAGGGATGATGGTTGAGTGGGAGTTGATTCAGGACCAATGAATGTAAGCTGATCAATGATCACAATGCTTCCTTCATGCGAGAAATACATCACTCAAAAGAGGGAAGAAACAAGAGCTCCATGACATAAAAATAGTGACGACCAAGGAGTAGATTAAAATCCAATGGGCCATGGATAAACATCACGTCTATATAGACAATATTTCGTCCAAGATTAATAGGTAACTTAGGAAGGATCCCTAACGGTTGACTGATTCCTCTGTTAAAAGCTAACAGATTCTGGGTGACGTGGACAAGATGAGGAGAACCTAAAGCTTGCAAAGCAGTTGAGGACATAATGCTAACAGATGCACCCTAATCTATGACTATGCTAGGTATGGCCATATGGTAAGCCTGTACTGTAATCTGGAAAGGTACATAAGACGGAAGGCGGTATCTTGCTAGTCAACTCCAATCAGAAGAAGTGACTAAACTACTCGGAGGGGGTGTCATAGGAATGTGAGAGATTCTCTCTTTCGCTATGGGAAAAGGAGAACTTCTCTCATGCACCTCAGGAACGGGAGGATTTCCCTCTAGTTCATTCGAAACTAAAGAAATGAGAAGAACCTGAGTAGTACAGGGTTCACTCTCTACCTGAAAGGTACGGTTAACTGAAGATGGAGCCAATTCTGTAGGTTTTAACCCCATACAGAAATTACCTGCATACGAATTCTAGAACACAAAAAATAAACAATGTGAGAGCATAACACATAAAACACATATACATAGAGATTTTCCCATGGATCCCAAAACCGGGACTACCAGCTTGATTTTTCATTATGTTCCTTTCAATGTTACAATACATATTTATAGATGCCGAAGCATCCAATACCATGGACCGAAAAACCATCGCATCCAAAACCATGGACCAAAAACCATCGCGTCCAAAACCATGTGCGAAAATCATGCACAAAAGCATAGGTGGGTCCGCCCAATCTAACATAGGGTCCAAAACCAAAATTTTCTGGGGTGCTGCCTCGGACCCCATAGAGTGGGGTTACATGCACCCCTCAAACCCCCTGTGACCCCCCTGCTACGCAATCGGCGCAATGAAGGGGGGGCTCCGCTCCCCTTCTAACCCTCTAGTTAACTACGTGGGCTAGTCATGGAAAGAATATAACACAACCCAACATTCTCCCACTTGTTGTTTTCTCTCCACAGGGAGCCACAAGAGAGCTTAGTCATTTATCCAGCCCTACAATGCCCATTGTTTCTCTACACCAAGAGAAATTCTTAGAGCTCACAGATTTTGTCGATGCATCTGCAGTATTCTTCAAAGTATCCACCTTTAGTAGCAACACCTTTTTGTCTTCTATCATATCTGTCACAAAGTGATACTGAACATCAATGTGCTTTGTCTTTGAATGATATGCAGCGTTCTTTGCCAAGAAAATTGCACTTTGGCTGTCACAGTCTATCCTTATAACTCCCTGTACTAACCTCATACTTGAACACAATCTCTGCAACCAAACTGCTTCCTTGCTTGCATGAGTGGCTGCCACGTATTCTGCCTCTGTAGTTGATAGTGCCACTACATATTGTTTCTTACTCATCCAACTGATTGCACCTCCAAATAGGTTAAACACATACCCACTTGTAGATCTTCTCTGATCCAGAT
Source organism: Pinus tabuliformis (assembly GCA_031772625.1). Lineage (NCBI taxonomy): Eukaryota > Viridiplantae > Streptophyta > Pinopsida > Pinales > Pinaceae > Pinus > Pinus tabuliformis. The sequence goes on along the minus strand of CM062810.1, from coordinate 256,818,165 downwards.
CTCTAGCCTAGTCTGCATCAACAAAGCCATGAATATCCAACACTCTATCCAATCCTGGTCTTCCTTGGTAGCACAAAGCATAATCACTAGTGCCACTCAAATACCTGAAAACCCACTTCACTGTTGTCGATTGCTCCTTCCTTGTTACTGGGTTCCAAAGCTTATAACCCTTTAAACCATCTTTATACCCAATAAAGATGCACTTTTCAGATTTGCTATCCAACTTGGTTCATTTCTCCTTTGGAACATGTACATATGCATCACATCCAAATACCCTCAGATGTGAAAGAGAGGGTTTCTTACCAGTCCATACCTCTTGTGGAGTCTTATCCTCCAACACTGATGAAGGTGATCTGTTGACCAAGTAACATGCTGTCTCCACCGCCTCTGCCCAGAATTCCTATCCTAACCTGGCACCACTGAGCATGCTTCTTGCCCTTTCCATCAATGTCTTGTTCATTCCTTCCCCAACTCCATTTTTCTCAAGTGTGTATGGAATAGTTTTCTGTCATGCTATACCACACTTCTTACATAATTCTTCAAATTCCTTACGACAAAATTCTCCACTGTTATCTGTCCTCAACACCTTTATCTTCTTCTCTGTCTAGTTTTCCACCAGAGCCTTAAATTCTTTAAACCTAGCAAAGACTTCAGATTTCTTCTTAAGGAAATATATCCATGTATTCCTTGAGAAGTCATCTATAAATGATACATAGTACACAGACTTGCCTAGTGATGGAACCTTCACAGGTCCAAACACATCACTGTGCAAAAGTTCTAATATCTGTTTCGCCCTTTTACCACCAGAGGAGAAACTCACCCAATTCTGCTTCCCATATACACAATTTTCACAGAAATCAAAATCCAGAGAGCTATTACTCATACCTTCTACCATACCTTTACAATGAAGTATTCAGAGGCACTTCTCTCCAATATTTCCAAGCCTTTGATGCCACAACATGGTCTTCTCTCCAAAGACCACTAGATTTTCTGCTCCACTTTCAGGAACCACAGAACTGTTGCACCCATCAACAATAGTGCTACCTTGTAGCTTGTACATAGTTCCAATCCGAACTCCCCGCATCAATACCAGTGCTCCCCGAACCATCTTGCAGGTATCCTTCTCGCACACTATTTTTACACCTGCATCATCCAGCTTGCTTACAGAAATCAGATTTCTGGACAATGCAGGAATTGCAGAACACCCGGAAGTGTTCTAACCCTTCCACCTTGCAACTTCAACTTTATTTTTCCACGACCAACGATTCTAGCCTTCCTATCATCCCCTAAGAAGACATCACCACCATCGTATTTCTCATACTTTTAAACCCACTCTCTATGGGGAGTGAAGTGAAAGGATGCACCTGAGTCAATCAACCATGCCTCATGATCTACATGTGTACTTGAAGAAGCCAAATACACATCCCCACCTTCATCTGATGTGGTTTTTGCCTCTGCAAAAGGAGCATCATCAGATCCCTTTCCTTTATCAGGAGCTTTAGATTTACAGTCCCTTTTGTAGTGCCCTTCCTTTTTGCATTTCCAGCACACCACCTTTACAAGTTTTCCTGGAGATTTAGATCTCCCTCTAGATTTAGATCTCCCACTCGATGACTTATTTTTGTTTCTGTTCTGGGACCTTCGTCGTACAGACAAGGCATCACCATTCTGGCTCTCCATATTTTCCGTCTCATCTCCTCCATCAGCAAGGATGAGACTATTTCATCAAACTGCAAGGCAGTTGCATTGCTACCTATTGCAATAACTAGACTATCCCACGAATCTGGTAGAGAACACAATAAACTGATGCACTTATCTTCATCTAAATTTTAATATCAACAGAGGCTAACTGACTTACCACAGTATTAAATGCGTTCAGATGCTCTATCACCAAGTCTCCATCTTTCATCCTCAGGTTATACAACTTTTTCCGTAGGAACAGTTTATTCACCAGAGACTTAGATTGGTACAAAGTCCCTAACTTGTCCCACAAAGCCCTCGTCGTAGCTTCCCATGATACATTCAACAATACTGAATCTGAGACACACAATCGTATTGTGCTCTTCGCCTTCCAATCTAACTTCTTCCATTCTTCATTAGACATTCCTGTTGGTTTAGTACCAGGATCTACTGCGATCCATTGATCTTTATCCACCAACAGATCCTCCATCTTGAGTTTCCACAACTCAAAACTCTGACCATTAAATTTCTCAATCTCTATCTTTCCACTGCTCGCCATATTCTTTCACCACTAGAATCGATCTCGCAGATCTCCCACTGAACAAGGTCTACCATAGGCCCAAGTGAAACCCCTCAGCAACAAAGGCGTCCCCTTGAAGCCAAAAACAGCTCTGATACCAAATGTAGGTTTTAACCCCGTACAGAAATTACCTGCATATGAATTCTGGAACACAGAAAATAAACAATGCGAGAGCATAACACATAAAACACATATACACAGTGATTTTCCCCTGGATCCCAAAACCGGGACTACCAGCTTGATTTTTCATTATGTTCCTTTCAATGTTACAATACATATTTATACATGCCAAAGCATCCAATACCATGGACCGAAAAACCATCGCGTCCAAAGCCATGGACCGAAAACCATTGCGTCCAAAACCATGTGCGAAAATCATGCACAAAAGCATAGGTGGGTCCCCCCAACCTAACATAGGGTCCAAAACCAAAATTTTCTAGGGCACTACCTCGACCCCATAGAGTGGGGTTACCTACACCCCTCAAACCCCCTTTGAACCCCCCTACTATGCAATCAGCGCAACGAAGGGGGGTGCTCCTCCCCCCTTCTAACCCCCTGGTTAACTACGTGGGCTAGTCGTGGAAAGAATATAACACAACCCAACAAATTCTACCATTTTCTCAACCAATGGTTGATCGAGAATGGACTCACGAGACTCACTTTCAGAGAGAGCGGGATTGACCAAAGATGAATTTTGATCAATCACTTGATCAATTAGCAAAGGATCAGGGGAATGCTTTTGATACCCAGACGGAAGACAAGGTTGATAAGTTGTAAGGTTTTCCAACTCTTTGTAAGCTTCATCCATAAGAGGAAAAAGGTGAATGGGATGATTACCTTCACTCAACTTACAGGGAAATTTGACTTTTCCATTTTTCCCATGAACTTTACTAGTTGAAGGTTTATCACCAGCATGATCACCAGAGGCTGATGACAAAGGTCGATGTGAACCTGTGGACAACACTTCTACGACCTTGGGGATACGAGGGAGATTTCGAAGAAGGTGGTCACCCCTACATAACATGCAAGGGAATTTTACTTTCCAGGGCTGATTGGAAGTTTTTCTTCATTAGCTGCATCGGTAACAATAGTTGTTTGGTTCCCCCTTGCTTATTTTGCTTCTTCTTCTTCGTCTTCTTCTTCTTAGCTTCTTGGTTACCAGAATTCAGACTTTCATGAGGCGAAGAGGAAGAACGAGGTGAAGAAATAGGCGAAGAAAGCGAGGGGTCAAATTTAGGATCAACATTAGGTTGATGTTGTTCAGGTGGAGGAGAACTTGTCTCAAAGGGAGTTTGGACACTCGGAATCACCGAGGCCGAAAATAAAAAAACTAGCAGACCATGGTCACTCTAGGAAGGGACAACGTTGCCATATAAGGAGCAATGGTATTTACGAAAGAAGGAAAAGGAATAGGATTCTTGTCAGGGGGATTTCCTTGGTTGGTAGACTCAGGAAATGTTGCCATTAGTATCAACCTAAGATCTACGATGGAGTATTTCCATAGGAAGGATGTTTTTCCACGGTCAACTAATTGATTTTAGAAATTAACAAAAAAGAATAAAAGAGGGGTAAGCTAGGCAAGAGGGTTTACCAAGTATCCGTGAACCGCAATACACACCTTAGCCGAAACCAAGGACTTAACATACGGTGGTCAATTCCCCTAAATGTTGTGTTCGGTGTATCACGTTTACAAGGTGACAAACTGAGTTACCTGTGGCCAAAGGATAGCAACCTAGTGGGGTCTCCCAATATATACGCGACGATATAGGGAGCATAAGTCCATGATAGCATTGTCTATTGCAAAACCGTTCGATGAAAGCGTCCCTATAATCTTATCATATTGAAGTGCCTCCTATTTACCCGAAAGTACTGGAGAACCTTTTATATACTTCCATACTGGGACGGGATTACACCATTGGGATACACTGTAGGCAGTTAATGATAGCTGCTATGTTTAAAGACGTCAGAACATGTCTCTAGCCTAGACCTCTAGATATTTGTGTTAAGTTCCAAATGCTCCTTAGGTTAATTGAGGTAAAGTTTAAAGTTTATCTTCAATTAAGTTTTGGTTTTAAGGCTCAAAATGATGTCACCTAAACCCCTATGATGCAACTATATGAGAAAAGGAAAAAAATTTGTTTATATGAAAGCTAGACTAATCAAGGGAAGAAATTTCAATCAATAATGCATCATGAAAAGTGCCTTCCACTAACTTTCACAATGCAAAATGTGAAAACAAAATCTAATCTTTCATTTCACTAAATGAAATGCCAATATGTGATCCTATAAGAAAATAAAATCACTTTCCTTTCACTAATATGCAATAATGATTTTTCTTTTACTTTGATTTAATCAATGCAATCTAATGTAATGAGAAAAGGAAAATGCAATCAACTCAATGAAAATGAAAATTTCTTTCACTTTCGTCTTCTAAACACAATTCCAAAAGAAAAAATGATTTCCACTTTTCACTATCCTAAATGCAACTTTTCGAAAGCAAAATGATTTTACTTTACAAAGATGCACTTATAAACAATTTTGAATGATTTGATGCACCTAAAACAATTTTTAGCTTTCAATCACTGAAAAATGTGATCTATTTTGAATGATGAATCTCAAAAAATAACTTTTCAATGCAACCAATCTAATTTATTTTCACGAAAAGTAAATTTCGAAATACAAGCTAAAACAAATGCAAAACGATGTTTTCAAAGATTTCTAAATAAAACAACACTCAATCAATCGGAAAAACGATCATCCCAATGATACCAACAAGCAACAAGAAATGACCAATGACTAGAAACCCTACAACTTGGTTAGATTTCACTTCGAAGCCAATGGGACAAAGTTTTCAAATTAATCAAGACAATCAATCAAAGGATTGATAAATCTAAGCATATAGGATGGGAAAATGCCTTAGGGGCCAAGCCACACTAGATTATAAGAAAGAAATCTTAAAAAATCTCACATTCAAGGATCATCGCTACTTTATATACCCAAACTTGTGATGATTGGGTTATCATAGCTACTTTTCATAGCCAAACCCGTGATGGCCAGGGTCATCATCACTATTTTGTATAGAAAAATTAGTTTTGATTTTAGCGTGACGAAATAATGAAGACACTTTTTTTCATCGCGATTGTAAAGGTAAAAACAACGATGCCATCATGACTGTTAAGGCTAAACCCGCGATGGGTGAGGAATATGTGAAAAAAAGAAAACATTCCAAGAAAAAATCCAGACTTAACACTCTAAGGCAGTAATGAGTGATGGTATAAACCTAGACTGATGCAAACAAGCCGAAAAATCGACAGTTGGTCTAACTAGTCAAAGGATATGATTGAAGGAATGGATGGAAAGGGTTATAGCCTCCCCAGTGGAGTCATCATTTTGTTTTCTAGGTAAATCCGCTCTATGGACAAAGACGATCCCTCTATCCCAATGAGTAGGACTAGCAACCTACGTGTCAATCTACTAGAAACTTTCCTAAGTTACAATTGAAATGAGAGATGAAGAAGATGGCCTACCTCGTTCTGATGCTATCACATTCTCCTTTGTTGAAGGCCTTGAATCACCTGCGTCATAGGCTCGTTCCTACTGCTCACAATGTTTATGCACCCGCACAAGAGATCAAGACATAACAAGGAATGCAAATACAAATAGCATATTCAAAAGTAACCTACTTAACATATCAAGGAGTGTTAAGATAAATGATACATGAACATACATATTTAGGGAAAATGAAGTAGTAGTTGTATATTAATAGAATAAAGGAGGAAGCATACAACCAATCCTTGATGTCAATAGGCTCTCCTTGAATGAATGTCCAAGTCCAAGCTAGGCTCTCCAAGCACTCCTTCTCCAAGCCAAATGAATAGCATATAGGCACAATCTTAGCATAAGGGTGAAAACAGACAAAGATCAACCATTTGGGAATGGGAGAGGATGAATATATAGGCAGGGAAAGGGAGTTAGGATCTCTCCAAAGATAGGAGTAGGCCCTCATCTCAAGGAGGTAGCTCATAGGGATAAGACCAAGAGGCCAAGTTGGGAGAACTTGACCTCATCTACACTGAACAACCTCCAGCTCGCCGCTCTGGAAGCTTCTAGATCACGAAGCTTCTCATCCTCTTTGGGAAAATTTCCTTTTTTGGATCATCGCGGGTATACAAGTAAACAGAGTGATGTCATCATGGGCCAAGTATAATACAACAGATGACCATCGCGGGTTTTAGTCTCATAAGAGCAATGATTCTCAAATCAGGCTTTCAGAGCTGTTTCCTTCAGGGGAAGCTCAAGGAATTTTCCAATCAATGTCTTAGGGAGGATTTGAGATGCATACATGAATGAGTACATTGCATGATGGTCATGTTTCAGGCACTTTGGGTGTTGGGTTGTGTTATATTCTTTCCACGTAGTTAATAGGGGGTTTGAAGGGCACCTGTAACCCCACTTTATGGGGTCTGGGTAGCGCCGCGGAAAATTTTGGTTTTTGACCCTTTGTTAGGTTGGGTGGACCCACCTATGGTTTTTTGCATGATTTTCACACATATTTTTTGGACGCGATGGTTTTCGGTCCATGGTATTGGATGCGATGGTTTTCGGTCCATGGTATTGGATGCTTCGGCATGTATAAATATGTATTGTAACATTGAAAGGAACATAATGAAAAATCAAGCTGGTAGTCCTGGTTTTGGGATCCAGTGGGAAAATCTTTGTGTATATGTGTTTTATGTGTTATGCTCTCGCATTGTTTATTTTTTTCTGTGTTTTAGAATTCGTATGCAGGTCATTTATGTACGGGGTTAAAACCTACATTTGGTATCAGAGCTGTTTTTGGCTTCAAGGGGACGCCTTTGTTGCTGAGGGGTTTCGCTCGGGCCTGTGGTAGACCTTATGCAGTGGGAGATTTGCGAGATCGATTCTGGTGGTGAAAGAAGATGGCGAGCAGTGGAAGGATAGAGATCAAGAAATTTAATGGTCAGAGTTTTGAGTTGTGGAAACTCAAGATGGAGGATCTGTTGGTGGATAAAGATCAGTGGATCGTGGTAGATCTGGATACTAAACCAACGGGAGTGTCCAATGAAGAATGAAAGAAGTTGGATCGGAAGGCAAAGAGCATAATACGATTGTGTGTCTCAGATTCAGTATTGCTGAATGTATTAGGGGAAGCTACAGCAAAGGCTTTGTGGGACAAGTTAGGGACTTTGTACCAATCTAAGTCTCTGGTGAATAAACTGTTCCTGAGGAAAAAGTTGTATAACCTGAGGATGAACGATGGAGACTTAGTGACAGAGCATTTGAATGCATTTAATACTATGGTAAGTCAGTTAGCATCTGTTGATATTAAAATTTCAGATGAAGATAAGTGCATTAGTTTGTTCTGTTCCCTACCAGATTTGTGGGATAGTCTGGTTATTGCAATAGGTAGCAATGCAACTGCCTTGCATTTTGATGAGATTGTCTCATCCTTGCTGATGGAGGAGATGAGGCAGAAAAATATGGATAGTCAGAATGGTGATGCCTTGTCTATACGAGGACGGTTTTAGAAGAGAAACAAAAATAAGTCATCGAGTGGGAGATCTAAATCTAGAGGGAGATCTAAATCTCGAGGAAAACCTGTAAAGGTGGTGTGCTGGAAATGCGGAAAGGAAGGGCACATCAAAAGGGATTGTAAATCTAAAGCTCCTGACAAAGGAAAGGGATCTGATGATGCTCCTTCTGTAGAGGCGAAAACCACCTCAGATGAAGGTGGGGATGTGTACTTGGCTTCTTCAAGTACACATGTAGATCATGAGGCATGGTTAATTGACTCAGGTGCATCCTTTCACTTCACTCCCCATAGAGAGTGGTTCTGCGAGTATGAGAAATACGATGGTGGTGATGTTTTCTTAGGGGATGATAGGAAGGCTAGACTCGTTGGTCGTGGAAAAGTAAAGTTGAAGTTGCAAGGTGGAAGGGTTAGAATGCTTCCAGGTGTTCTACATATTCCTGCATTAGCCAGAAATCTAATTTCTGTAAGCAAGCTGGATGATGCAGGTGTAAAAACAGTGTTCGAGAAGGATACCTGCAAAATGTTTCAGGGAGCACTAGTATTGATGCGGGGAGTTAAATTGGAACTCTGTACAAGCTGCAAGGTAGTACTGTTATTGATGGGTGCAATAGTTATGTGGTTCCTGAAAGTGGAGCAGAAAATCTAGTGGTCTCTGGAGAGAAGACCATGTTGTGGCATCAAAGGCTTGGACATATTGGAGAGAAGGGCCTTCAAATGCTTCATGGTAAAGGTATGGTAGAAGGTATGAGTAATATCTCTCTAGATTTTGATTTCTGTGAAAATTGTGTATATGGGAAGCAGAATAGGGTGAGTTTCCCCTCTGGAAGTAAGAGGGCGAAACAAATATTAGAGCTTGTGCATAGTGATGTGTTTGGACCTGTGAAGATTCCATCACTGGGTAAGTCTGTGTACTATGTATCATTTATAGATGACTTCTCAAGGAATACATGGATATATTTCCTTAAGAAGAAATCTGAAGTCTTTGACAGGTTTAAAGAATTCAAGGCTCTGGTAGAAAAACAAATAGAGAAGAAGATAAAGGTGCTGAGGATAGATAATGGTGGAGAGTTTTGCAGTAAGGAATTTGAAGAATTCTGTAAGAATTATGGTATAGCACGGTAGAAGACTACTCCATATACACCTCAGCAAAATGGAGTTGCAGAAAGAATGAATAAGACGTTGATAAAAAGGGCAAGAAGCATGCTCAGTGATGCTGGGTTAGGACAGGAATTCTGGGCAGAGGCGGTGGATACTGCATGTTACCTGGTCAACAGGTCACCTTCATCAGCGTTGGAGGATAAGACTCCACAAGAGGTATGGATTGGTAAGAAACCCTCTCTTTCACATCTGAGGATATTTGGATGTGATGCATATGTACATGTTCCAAAGGAGAAACGAACCAAGTTAGATAGTAAATCTGAAAAGTGCATCTTTATTGGGTATAAGGATGGTTTAAAGGGTTATAAGCTTTGGAACCCAGTCACATGGAAGGTTGTGTACAGCGAAATGTGGTGTTCAAAGAGGTGAAAGATGTTATTAAACATGAAGTCCAACGAATGGAACCTGAGAAGATAGAGTTTGAGCTAAAGGCGGAAGAATTAGACTCTACAACAGAGGAGGAATTAGAAGATGAAGAGCCACAAACTCCGGCTGTGAGAAGATCATTTCGAGAAAGAAGGCAGCCTAAAAGGTATAGTCCATCTGCTTTCTGTTCAAATTTCGCTTTATCTATTACTGATGATGATCCTAGAACTGTGAAGGAAGCAATGGATTCAGAGGATGGAAAACTCTGGAAAGAGGCCATGGTTGATGAAATGGCATCTTTGCACAAAAATGAGGCTTGGGATCTAATGGAGTTGCCGGCTGGAAGGAAACCCATTGGCAGCAAATGGGTGTTCAAAAAGAAGACAAATGCAGAAGGAAAAGTGGAGAAATACAAAGCTCGATGGTAGCAAAAGGTTATTCCCAGGTGCCGAGAATTGATTTTGGTGATATTTTTTCTCCTGTTGCCAAGGTAGTTTCTATTAGATTAATTTTATCTGTTGCTGCTGCTTTTGATTTTGAGGTAGAACAGATCGATGTGAAGACATCATTTCTTCACAGGGATTTGGAAGAGGAGATTTACATGAAACAACCTGAAGGCTTTGCGGTGAAGGATAAGAAAGAACTGGTATGCAAGTTAAAGAAGTCTCAGTATGGGTTAAAACAGTCACCAAGGATGTGGTATCAGAAATTTGATACATTTATACGGGGACTTGGCTTCACCAGAAGAAAAACAGATCACCGTGTGTATTTTAAATTAATTGATGACCGTGTTGTTTATCTGGTCTTGTATGTGATGATATGTTGCTGGTTGGAAATGACAAAGAAATTATCCAGGATTTGAAGACCCAATTGTCCTCCAAATTCGACATGAAAGATCTCGATGCTGCAAACTATATTTTGGGCATGGAAATTAAAAGAGATCAGGAAAAGAGGAAGCTTTGGTTAAACCAGAGGAAGTATGTCGAGACAATATTGCAGAGGTTTAATATGCAGGATAGTAAATCGGTGAAGGTTCCTATTCCTGTAGGTGTAAAGTTATCTGCTGAACAGTGTCCCAAGACACAAGAAGAGGAAGAGGATATGTCCCATGTTCCATATGCAAGTGCAGTCGGTAGCCTGATGTATGCAATGGTCTATACTAGACCAGACATTGTGCATGCAGTGGGAGTATTGAGCAGGTTTATGTCAAAACTAGGAAAGGAGCATTGGACAGTAGTGAAGCGGGTTTTCAGGTATTTTCGTGGCACTAGTGATTATGGTTTGTGCTACCAAGAAAGACTAGGATTGGACAGAATGTTGGATATTCGTGGCTTTGTTGATGCAGACTAGGCTAGAGATCTGGATCAGAGAAGATCTACAAGTGGGTATGTGTTTAACCTATTTGGAGGTGCAGTCAGTTGGATGAGCAAGAAACAATCTGTAGTGGCACTATCAACTACAGAGGTAGAATACATGGCAGCCACTCATGCAAGCAAGGAAGCAGTTTGGTTGCAGAGATATGTTCAAGTATGGGGTTAGTACAAGAAGCTATAAGGATAGACTGTGACAGCCAAAGTGCAATTTTCTTGGCAAAGAACCCCGCATATCATTCAAAGACAAAGCACATTGATGTTCAGTATTACTTTGTGAGGGATATGATAGAAGACAAAAAGGTGTTGCTAGTAAAGGTGGAAACTTTGAAGAATACTACAGATGCATTGACAAAATTTGTGAGCTCTGAAAAGTTCTCCTGGTGTAGAGAAACAATGGGCATTTCAGGGCTGAAAAAATGACTAAGCTCTCCTGTGGCCCCTGTGGAAAGAAAACAACAAGTGGGAGAATGTTGGGTTGTGTTATATTCTTTCCATGTAGTTAACAGGGGGTTTGAAGGGCACCCGTAACCCCACTTTATGGGGTCTGGGGTAGTGCCCCAGAAAATTTTTGTTTTTGACCCTTTGTTAGGTTGGGCGGACCCACCTATGGTTTTGTGCATGATTTTTGCACATGTTTTTTGGACGCGATGGTTTTCAGTCCATGGTATCGGATGCTTCGGCATGTATAAATATGTATTGTAACATTAAAAGGAACATAATGAAAAATCAAGCTGGTAGTCTCGGTTTTGGGATCGAGTGGGAAAATCTGTGTGTATATGTGTTTTATGTGTTATGCTCTCGCATTGTTTATTTTTTTTGTGTTTTAGAATTCGTATAAAGGTAATTTCTGTACGGGTTAAAACCTACATTGGGTTATGTCACAGGGAAGTGTGGGAGGTGTGACAAAATACTATGTAACAGGGCCACATCAACATTTTTGTGGCCAATCACGTAAGGGGGAAAACTGGTCGTGCCAATAGGAGGCTTTCCCAGCTAGGGTTTTGATCTGTGATAAGAAAAGGTTGTCTAATATTTTCTGATAAGTTTATGGTTTGATCCCCTTGCACTACAATTTTTTAATTTGTTCCCCATGCCATTGTTCGGCTAAGGGGCTTGGCCTTGCCCCATGTGACATCTCAGATGGGGATCTTCGTGATCACACCAAAAACGAGTTCTACTACTGATCAAGCTTCCTATAGCAAGTATTCTTGACCATGGCTTTATCTCAGAGGTCTGACAGACCTCTATAACATCTCCATGGTTTCATGCCAATTCCAGTGACTTGTTAAGGAGTGTTGTTGTGCTATCCCTCCTAATCTTGGGCGAAAGTCTCTCCAGTGGCCATTACTTACCACAATCTTGGCATGGACTCCTAAGAGGTATCAACCTCAACTGCCACACCCTAATAGTTCTAGAATCGATGACAACTGGAAGGCATCTCCATGGAAATATATGAACCTTCTAGTGTCTCACAGGAGACACTAGGATGCCAATGAAAGACATCCAACCTACTCAGAATGTAAGGGTAAATTCCATTTAGATAAATCTAATGGCCTCATATGGCCCCAAGGGAAACAACCCTCAATGCTAACGCATTTCCTACCGAGTGGTAAAGCATCTTGTAACTTAAGAAAATAAATGGATGTAAGAAAGTGCAAACCCTACTGAGCAGATGGTCTTCAGTGCAAATTTTCCATATTAATAAAGTGTCTCTAAGACCATTGTTTCAAGTTTTCTTCCAAGCTCTTATGGATTTTGTTGCAGCTTGCAAAATGGCCTTAAGTTTCTCTATTTTTAATTTGTGTGATGTTCTCATTACAGTTAAGCATTTCATTCGACTAAAGGTTCAGTTCACATTATAGCTTGGTTCTTATTATCATATGGTTTATTACACATTTGTTCCTCTTCTCTTCTCTGATCAACACCAACAAGTTATTCAGACAACATCCTATTTCCAGTTAAGAAGCTTATGCTCAATTTATTTAATAGTACCATTCTTTCTAGAGAACAAAACACACACACACACACACACACACACATATTCATCATTTTCATCCATAGCATATCTGCATAAAATGCATTGACATATTCATACATGAAAAACACGAAAACAGTCCCAAAATCCATAATTATTACACTCAAGAATGCATCATGGTTCATCAATAGATAAACAAGTACAAGGAGATACGTATATTTAAAATTGTAGGGAAATCAAGTCTAGGACAAGGACTCTCCACCCAATGGTAGACAGTTGTAGTCCAACTTACTTATTTTGGTAGAAACTAAGATGTCATAAAGCCACCTTCAACAATCCCACCTGCTGACTGCCTGTTGATGGTGTTGGACCCGCAAACATTCAGTGGATCATCTCGGTATGAAGTCCCAACTAGGCCTCACACCGTTTGGTGTGGGAGTCCCATCCAGTATGATGGCCCAATTTCCATTATCTTAAATGTTTGCCTTAGCTCTTTCTTACCAAGACATAAGAGTGTTGTGCTTTGTCTTCGAACAATGAGGTTTGTGTGCCTATTGAGTGCTAGTGTTACTTGTGTCAAGGTTCTTTCATCCCAGAGAGAGAGAGGGTGGGTGTGAGTATCTAGTCGGAAGGGAGGAAATCCCAACTCTGTTAGAGACACAAAACAAAACAGGACATGCAAATCTTTCGGAGGAGAAATCCACATGGATGCGACAGTCACAACACACAAGGGAAGATAGCACGTACAACACCCAGCAGGACAGTCCACGCGAGTGCGACGGTCGTTATAACAAGTTTACATGAAAGGTTTTGTCTGATGTCCGAGGAGGTAACCAACACGGGTAGGAAAATGCTAACAAATTATACAACACATTTTCATAAATATATGTATTAGAACAACTGAATGAGTTCAATTGTTTAACACAGGTTAAAGCAAAATGTATTACAAGTGTTCAATATTAAGCTTACAAACAGTTACAACACGCGTGAAAATGTGTTAGCCTATTAGCAAGCTTTTGAATTAAGGAAACATCCAAGACACATCGATACACCATACATCACTAACCCCATAGGTGGGGTGTTGGAGCCACTACTCGCTCCTCCAAGAAAATATTATAGACTCTCAGGGCTATGTGGGAGGAGCCAAGGTGAAAAGTCCTTTGCATGTACAAATGAGGGCTATTTATAGCCAAGGGTAAAACTGGCCCTTGTGACTGTTTGACTTCCCTCATGATTCTTTTTCTTTCATGAATTTTCAACTTTACATGACTCTTCAGATTACAAGTGGGTCTCTTAGACTTCCACTTTACATTACATTGATTTACAACAGTACAACCCACAATATTGATGTGGTCGACATGACTCATGACACGACTTAACATGACAACGCTGTTACATTCATGCTAGTGGTGGTGTGCATGTTGATCTGCAGTGCTGCTGAGTGATGGATGTCCTCTTGGTGTATCACAACTTCACCTCCGCATGGCAATGTGTGTGGAGTCCTCGATGGTCATTAGGTTCACTTGATGTTGCATGTGCGCGTTATTCCTTGCTTGTACTTTGGCATTCTTGATATGTCCGTCTGTTCACAAAAATATCTCCTCACATGTTTATTTTTCCATCCGTCTGTGAACACATCATTGCATTTTCATTCATTCACGAACACATTTTTGGATGGTCATCCATTCGCAAACCAATCTCTTGGTATGCATTGTTTGTTCGTTAGTTCGTGAACACATTTTTTGCATGTACTCTCCTTGTTCATCCGATCCGTTGTCATGTCATGTCTATTCATGTACCTGTATCTACAATTAGTCATGACAAGACGACATCAAATCCATAAAACTCCTAGTCTACCATGATGCATGACCATTCTCTTTCAGATGCAGGTGACCAGGAGGGGGGAAAAGGCTATGAAATTGCGCGTGGCAAGTTTTAAGCTGGGATGTGAGCTCTGGGCATTGCCGGTGAAAATTGCACCGAGGTCACTGAGAGATTGAGATGGAAAATCTGGATCAGCAGTGGTTGTCCGCGAGATTTGGCTTGACTGGAGGGAATATCTGCATAATTTCTAGAGGGAAGCAATTCGGGTAGTAGAGGGCCTTGCTAGGAAAAACTGCACAATTTCTAGAAGGAGTTGGTTGCAGGTTGCAGGAGGCTTAGCAGTAGAAACAACGTAATTCCTAGAGGGAGCTAACAACAGGCTGTGAGATGGCTTGGCAACAAAAAATACGTAATTCCTGGAGGGAGCTGGCAGCGAGTTGCAAGATTGCGAGGGACAAAAACTTTGCAATTGTTGTGAGGCTGACCCGCTGAACACCTCTGCACAATTTATGAGCTGAGCAGGATGCTGGGAAGCTAAGGGGCTTTCTCATGAAATCTACACACTTTTCTGGGTGAGCAGTCGGTTGGCTATTTGGGTGGCTAGTTCGAAAAACTATGCAATTTCTGGAAGGAGATAGGGATGGGCACAGGGTGTTTGTTTGACTTGTCTACACAATTTCCTCGGTCAGTGGAGCGGGCAAGGTTTGCAGCTTCTGCGTAATGTTTGAGGGTAGTAATTCCCGGGTTGATTGCCCAGTCAAACTCTCCAGTTGACTAGTAAGAAGGTCGGTTGATCAACTCATGGGCAACACAGATTGAAATGGCTTGTTTGACACTTTTGTGTTGTTTTGGGTGAAAGTCAGTCGATTCGATTGCAGGGTGGAGGTCCGGCTGTTAGAGGGTGATCGAGTCGTCATAACTTCAACAAAATGACTAAGTTTGTGAGCGAGTGAATTTGTGCATACGAGACCTTGCAAACATACACTCACATGACGACGAAAAGACACCTCAAACCATTAAGACAACATATGCTCAACATGATTGATCGATGTTGCGAGCGACAAGCGTGACGCTTGTGATAGATTGTTGAATGATCATGATGACGCTTGCATGATAGTGCATACAAATTCATGTGTGAGCGCGACAAATGTTTACACAACGAATACAACATGTACACATGAAGTGAAGACCTTGTGAAAGACCAGAACATGGTTGCAAGCGTGACATTGTGACCAACATGAAATAAGTTGTATGTTGAACAATCAAGCAAGGAGGGTGAAAAGACTCAACACGAGCCCATGGGGTGAGCCTGAGTGATTGCAAACATCAAGTAAAAACTCAAAGGATGCTCCAAAATTGGATGCTGGAAATTTTTTTGGAGGGTTTTGCAGCCGCTACAACACTTGGTGACACACTAGGAGAATTCCAGCTTCTCTGTTTTGGTTCATTGATAGCACAGAGCCTTGGTATTTTAGGGAGTATTGAATCACTGTGCAGGTTACTTTGGCCTCCCCACCTACCCCATGGAAATACATGGTTCACCTTTTTCCAACTCCGTCAAACACAACAAAAGTTGTAGCTTGATAACAATGTTTCAAAATCGGGAAGTGTAGTTTGGCTCGTGAGTTAAAAAAATTTAGAGGATAAGTTTTCATCTCTGGTGTTTCTCTGTTGCCATCAGGCTTGAACAGTACCCCGTTGGAGTCACGCAGGAACACACGCATTGCTCCACTGCCAGTGAGCATAGTCAATACCCTTCTGAAGTTGCATGCTTCAACTCTCTGCGCAGGAAGCCTTTCTCTTTGTTCACCTTTGTATTTTTTTTCAAGAGGACTGTGCATAGGAACTTATTTATTTTTGGGGCAGAAGAGGGATCCCGAATTATTGAGAGAAGAATATGTTGTTTCTTCAGAGAAGCATGTAAGACATCTGACATAGCTTTTCTCGTTTACATTTTCCCCTGATCATTTCTACTAGTTGGATGCGCTTGGACACATAGAGAAGAAGGTTGAGTATATGCATGGGGTTTCCCAGTGTGGATACAAGTTCATGGTTGGACCCAAGCTTCCCTTGCAGACAACTCATATGTCCCGTCAAGACTTCATCGGCTGAAGGTTATAACCAAGCACAAAGAAGATGTATCCAGGACTGGCCAAGTGCTGCAGTGTCACAAGACTATTTAGATCTTAGCCACATAATCATTCAAAATCTAGAACCCAGTAAATGGCAACACTTATTTACAAAACTAAAAATAGCATGATAATAAGCAAACAAAACAAAATAAGTAAGGAAACGTGCAAAAATAAAAACAAGCAATAAGTAGTAAGCAGACTATGTACATGGCGTGGGGCGTGGCCTGACCTACTAAAAATAATGTTTGATATCTTGGCCATTGACATGAAGACTGTCAATCCTCCTGTCAAGTGATTGCAGACAGTACATGTGAGGGCCAAGCTTCTCATGAACCAGTATCAGACTATCAGGTTCCGCTACCAAAACCTGGGGGTATCCTGAAAGACCTTTAGGTGAAGACGACATTCTTGCTTCAGATACTACGTGTAAGATAGGTTACGATGGTGGCATGAGGTAGTTTTTTTTGTTCGAGAATGGTTCAAGTTTTTGAAATTAATGAATAAGCGGATTTCTTCGGATTTCTTACGTACAAAACTTAAATTAGAAACCCATGTAAAATAATGAACTTTGTAAGTGATCCAAACATCTAACAACTTAGTCAGGTCTCTCTGTATAAGGGCTTCAAGTGACAGATGTGTTTTACCTAGTTTTTGCTACAATGGCTTGGCTCCTTCTTTTCTTGGAATCTCGTGTTGGATTATTCGCGTGTCATGTGTACTTAGGTCATCATATGCCCACGCGGACACATCCCGGTACTATTTGAACAAGTGGACAAAGGCTTGCCACTGCTGCGGTGTGCAGTACGTACCAAGACTGACTAACTTTGGATCGTGGTCTGTTCCCAGGTTGATTTGTTTGTTCCTCATGGTGTAACTGTGGGTTTTTCTGTTTCTTAACCCTTAACAGCAGTTTTGCAAGTCATAGAGCCTATTGAGAGAAACCGCACCTTTTGGGATGAGGTTGCCTTTCTTGCCATTAGCTGTAGCTTGCAGGGGCTGCTCATGCTCATCTTCATCAGCTGCAGCTTGCAGGGGATGCTCATGCTCATCTTCATCAGTGATGCATCCTTGAAGGCATAAGCGTTGTCCATGAAGTGCAATATCTATTGATCATCACCAAAAACACGTAGCTTGGTTATGTTATCATGGATAGAATTCTTATACAAAATTTCAATAATAAATCTATCCCAAAGCGGTGTCATGCTATTAGTTGCGTTTGCCAAGGCATCAACAGATGCAATACGCATTGTTGGTACAACAATGACATTAAATGCTTGGAAGTTAGGGATCAGTTTCCATGCCTCTTGCTGGTAACTTTTGAGATGAGGTGATAAACAGTGAATGGTGTTACGTACCTACCATACCACTATTTTTGAATCACTTACCACTTTGAGCGTGACCATGTTGAGGCTAATGGATTTCTGCAAGCCTAACATGAGTCGTTCATATTCAGCAACATTTTTTGTACACTCGAACTCCAAGTAGCTTGAAATCAAGTGTTTTTTGTTGTTTGGGTCGACCAAGAGACACCCAGCTCTAGAGCCATCCTGTGTCTTCGATCCATCGAAATACATGGTCCACAACTCATCTGTACATGTATCATTCAAAGCACATACACTTTTGCTACTTATATCGCTACTGCTATTGCTACTATTGTTACAATGCACTGTACAGGTTTCATTTCCATCAGTTGGGAAAGGAAGGAGACCCAACTGTGTGTCTAGTGGGGTAGAAGCTGGATGTGCGAGATAACACCCCAACATTGTTTCCAAGAGGCAGTTGCCAAACATGAGCTCTATGAAGGCCAATGGTTCGTTCTCACTATTGATGGGAGTGACATTGTGCCTCATGTATCTCTCATATAACACCCGAATTTGATTTTTTTTCACCTGTACGGAAGCCACAAGTGTGACCAGTCTATAGCAAAGTATCTGTTCAGATTGCTAGATCAGTCTTTGCTGAGCAGTAAGCTATATGCTTCTGGTATGTCCACAAAAACAATGTTTATGCACTAGTGAACGCGACCATCATGAGATAGTCTAATGATCATGCCACGAAGTTTACCAATGGATGTCATGCATGTGTGACCGAGTTGGATGATCTGCACAGATGTCTTGCTCCATTGCGCATTGATATTCTTAACGATGGAGAGCGGCATGACGTTGGCTGATGTGCCAAAATCGGCCAAACAATTGTGAACATTACAGTTGAAGATTTGAAATGATAAAAAGAATGGAGGGCAAACATAATTTGTTTCTTCCATCCGAAGTGTGTTTAACACATTTGTGAGTGATTCGAGAGATGTGTTTTCTCCCTTGCTGGTAGAGGTTGCGTTGTCTGTAGGTGACTGACCGAGTGCATGTAGCAAGATGTCTCACTACCCTTAAATCTTGGCCAACTTGAACAAAATCATGTTTGCACGAGTCTTCTTTATATCTTCTACAATGTTGTAGTCAAGGGCAGGTAGACTCGCCGAGATGTCTGAGGTAAGACTGGTGTTTGTGTTGTCTGGAAGAGTGCTCTGCATCTTTCTTCTCATGGATGTACTCTTGTCCGCTGCTATCTTCCTAGGCTTGCTTTGAGTTTTCTACTTTTGGACGGTTGGTCGATCAACCCTCCTTAGAAGTTCGAGTTTCTTCTTCATTTCCCCAATTGTAGGGGGGCCCTTTACTTCTGAGATTGTAGTGCTCATTATTCTTGGGAGGGTGCTTCTCGATGTTTGTCTTTTGTGATGCTTGTGCGCACTAATAAATTTTAATCACTCGCCTAGTCCTTAATATATCATCAGGTGCAACGTCTTCATCATCATTCGTGTCCCCCAACTGTCCTTGCAAACTACTCGACATGTTTGTCATTTGGTCGCATACGGAGCCTGCAACTTGTTTCCAGTCTAAACAAGACCCTTCCTGGTGCTTATCTTCGTGAAATGAACAAAATTCACTGTTCGCACAATCATCGACCTGGAACACAGAGTTGGAGCTCTGTGTAGTTTTAGTCGAGTAGCAGTGGTTACCTAATGACAGGCTTCCTTGTCTTTGTATGGGTGGTCGATTGCTCACAGATGTGTCTGTTGTTCGTTGCTTGAGCTCAGACACTTCTATTGTCAAGTTCTTGACAAGGCAAGTAAGGGTTTCAATATCGCTTGTTTCTCTGTCTCTAACCTTGCTCATCGCAGCCTATGGCTTCTTGCTCACATCTTTGGTGTCCTTTGTTGGTTGGTCATCCTGGATGACTTTGATCGCGCGTAGGACCTTTTCAACAGCGATTGCCTCTTTGCAATTTTCTAACAGTGTTGGTTTCACAGCTCGCTTGACAAACCACACAATTTTGGTTGGCACTGTGGACATGGAGTAATCAATAGTGATGGAGTCATGAGGCTTCGTATCTACTGTAAATTTGTTCAATATGCATAGAAACCTTTGATTGAAGTCTTTTACCTTTTCTTTCCCCTCCATATTCAGGCTTCCCAATTCCTTGAGTAACATGGTTGGGGTCTTGTCATCAACAAAATTTTCCAGAGACATGTGTTTGAACACATCCCAGTTATGTATGGACTTGGTTGGAAGGTTGTGATACCATGTTGTTGTGCGACGAGCCAATGTACATGGAAATAATCTACATGCAACATCATCATATCGTACATCAAGGGTTTGCAGCTATACGTAGAAATTGTCTAAGTGATCTTCTGCCTTCACTATGCTGTCAGGGTATAACTTTGTGATCATTCTCTTCGACTGCTTCGACATCTTGTGAAAAGCACCCGAGAGAGCTAATGGTCCCTGAGTCATCCATTCCAAATTTTGGTCAACCATGTCTTCTTCTTCGTCGTCCTCCTCCTCTTCTTCAGAATTTGACGGTTCTGGCTTTGAATCTATTGGTTTGTCTCCGCCTCTGCCTCCTTTGCTACCTTCCCCTCTACCTCCTATACTGGAGTCTGAGCCCAAGATCATGAGGGTGTCTCATTCTCCCTGTTGGAAGACCGAAGCTTACTCTCTTTTCTCAACAAATTATGCCATACCTTCAAGTGTGGCAAGAACTCCTTCTACTGATGATACACCAACCCCTGTAGGAGTGGTTTTGGGTTTTCTCGATGCCTATGGAAGATATTGTATTCCTGGGATCACTCCGATTACTTTCGCGAACTAACGGGTGATGGGACAGGTGGAGTGAAGGTGCTAATATGAAATTTCATGTTCACGTATGAGAGGTGAGGAGTAACCAACTTCAGATTCACACATATCTAAGAGGAAGCGTGAGTTACTGCCGACCAGATGCTTGATGAGTGGGTGTGAGAGTACATTCAACCGTAAACAATTGGAGGCCCTCCTTCTAGTGCCAGAAGTGTTGACGGTGCTGAACCCATCAACATTCAGGGGATCACCCCGGTATGAAGTCCCAAACTAGACCTCACAACATTTGGGGTGGGAGTCCTATCCAGTATGATGGCTCAGTTTTCATTATCTTAAATGTTTGCCTTAGCTCTTGCTTGTAAGCACATGAGAGTGGTCCGCTTTGTCTTCAAACAACGAGGTTCGAGTGCTTCGTGAGTGCTGGTGTTACTTATGTCAAGGTTATTTCACTGCTGAGAGAGAGGGTGGGAGTGAGTCTCTAGTTGGAAGGGAGGAAGTCCAAACTTTGTCATAGACATAAAAAGCAATAGTACATGCACAGCTTTTAGAGGAGAAATAAACACGGATGCGGTAGTCACAACAAACAAGGGAAGATAGCACGTACAACACCCAGCTTGATAGTCCGCGTGAGTGCGACGATTGTTATAACAAGTTTATGTGAAAGGTTTTGTCTGATTTCTAGGGAGGTAAACAACACAGGAAGGACAATGTTAATAACTTATACAACACATTTTCATAAATATATGTATTAGAACAATTGAATGAGTTCAATTGTTTAACATAGGTTAAAGCAACATGTATTTCAAGTGTTCAAGATTAATCTTACAAAAAGTTACAACACATGTGTGAAAACGTGTTGGCTTGTTGGTAGGCTTTTGAATTAAGCGAAAGTTCCAAGACACATCAATACACCATACATCACTAACCCCATAGGCAGGGCGTTGGAGCCACTACTTGCTCCTCAAAGAAAATATCACAGGCTGTCAAGGCTATGTGGGAGGAGCCAAGGTGAAAAGTCCTTTGCATGTACAAATGAGGGATATTTATAGCTGAGGGTAAAACTAGCCCTTGTGACTTTTGGAATTCCCTCATGACTATTTGACTTTCATGACTTTCCAACTTTTCATGACTCTTCATATTACAAGTGGGTCTCTTGGACTTCCACGTTACATTACATTGATTTACAACAATATGGCCCATAGTAGTGATGTAGCCAACATGGCTCATGACATGAATTGACATGACAATGATGATACGTTCATGCTGCTAGTGGTGTGCATCTCGAGCTAGAATGCTACTAAGTGATGGATTTCCTCTTCGTGTATCAAAACTTCACCTCCGCATGACAAGGTATGTAGAGTCCTCGATGGTCATTGAGTTTGCTTGATGTTGGATGTGCGCGTTGTTCCTTGCTTGTACTTTGGCATGCTTGACATGTCTGCCCATTTGAGAAAATATCTCCTCACATGTTCGTTTTTCCATCCGTCCATGAACACATCCTTGCATTTTCATCCGTTTGACCATTCGTGAACACATCTTCGCATGGTTGTCCTTTTGCGAACACATCTCCTCATATGCATAATTTGTTCAGTCATTCGCAAACACATCTTTTTGCATGTACTCTCCTTGTTCATCCCATATGTCATCGAGTCATGTCTATTCATGTACCTGTATCTGCAATCACTCATGACGAAATGACATCAAATCCATAAACCTCCTAACCTTATAATAGCTTGGGTCTCTAGAGGTTGTGGGTTGAGACAGAGGTCTACCGTATAACAGTTTGGGTCCATGGAGGTTGTGGGTTGGGATGGAATATTTGGAGCCTTGTAACAACTTGGGTCCCTTAGAGGTTGTGGGTTGAGATAGAAGACTTTGGAGCCCGTTAACAACTCGGGAAGAGTTCATCCTCAAGAAACATTAGAGGAAGAATACAAATACTTTGGCCATTTTGATGATGTTTGACCTACCAACATGTCAGGGGATCTCCCCGGTAAGAAGTCCCAACTAGACCTCAAACCATTTGGTGTAGGAGTCTCAACAGTGTCTCATACGGTATTTTCTTGACCATAGTTGCACGTAGAGGCATGTACGATGTCCTTGTTGGTAGCAAGGGTGTGGCCAGTGCAGCAAACCAAGGAAGGTGCATGAAGGGTTCTAACACAGAGAAAGTGGAATAAGTGCGCCCCTTGGAAACCTATGGAAACATGTGGCTTGGAAGGGTACACACGAGAAAAGATACATCACAATCTCGAAGGCAGGTGAACCAACAATCGAAAGTGATGGTTAAACCAACAACACATATCAATAATATTCATACATACATATATAGCAAATTCCATATATACATGAATAAGAAAACAGATACATATATCTTTAGAGTAACCAAGACAACTGTAATACAATAACAACATATGCATGAAACGTGTTGGCTCTGTTATACTAATAAAGTGAAAGTTCCAATCATACATACAACTATGACCAACCACTAGTACCGAAAACACAACGTTATAGTCACTATCTCTTACTCCTCCAAAGAGATATACTAGCTCTGCACTGTGGAGAAGCCAAGGCTCACTATAATACACTCCTAGATTTCTCTAAGATACACCTATAGGAAGAGGCTATTGTGACAAGGCTTCAAATACCTCTGTCTCAACCCACAGCTTCTAGGGACCCTCTGCTGTTACAAAGCTCCAGAGACTAGCAACTCGACCCACAACCTCCACGGAATCGAGAACCAATCCCCTTCTCTTCTCTTCTCTTTAGAATTTACTATTGATCTGCTCTCACTAGGTGCTTCAACTCCTTGGCCTTCTTTGTATTCCTCTAGCCAACATGAGTTTGAATTCCTCCACCCAGAGGTTCCTACCAATGGTATCTTTCCTGTTTTTCATTTACTATTGCATCCCTGTTAACTTGCCATGCACAGTCTCTCTGGTGGACTGTTTATCCTCTTTTCTTCTTGTTGTTTCTCAAGTAACATGTCCCTGTGTACTTTCTCTTACAAACCATTTAATTTCA
This sequence comes from Pinus tabuliformis, assembly GCA_031772625.1. Taxonomy (NCBI): domain Eukaryota; kingdom Viridiplantae; phylum Streptophyta; class Pinopsida; order Pinales; family Pinaceae; genus Pinus; species Pinus tabuliformis. The sequence continues at coordinate 256,794,369 of CM062810.1, read as the reverse complement.
ATAACCAATATCTTAAATTCTTGCACCAAAAAAATTTAATGGTTTTCATGCATTTCAGGTTTCTTATGCAATAAACCACAACATACCAGGCAAGAAATACTCCTCCCCAACTCTCGAATCCATGTCCGTTTGACTCAATCCCCTGTTTTTTCAAATTTCACATATAGAAAAATATTTACAATGTATTTTATGAGAGGGCCATGGGTAGGGTTGTCACATCATTCTTGGTTTTAGAAGTTAAGTTTTGATTACTAGTTTGAGGAGGAATGTTTTTCCTAAGTAACACTTTTCCCTTCTCCTAAGGACTAGGGTCAACCATAGGTCCTTTACTATGTAAGTTATAAGACTTAGTAGACCTAGCGGGTTGAGTCTCTCCAAGTAAAACTTCTCCTATTGTCTATGTTTCATGATTAACCACACAATCCCATAACAACAGGGTTGACCCTGTAGTGGATTTCTCATCTATTGGAGGGGACTCCTCTTCTAATGATTCCTCTATTTGATCCTCAATTGATTGTTGCTCCCAAAATTTATTGATTACAAGTGCATACAAACAATACACTGGGGACATATCTTCTCTGAGTGACCAAGTTGATGATATGAGCATAAGTTATCCATTCCAAATTCCTCAACATTGAAGTTGACATTTGAAATATGAGCAAAATTTTGCTGGAGGATTGTTTTTACACTTGTGAAAAGGTCTAAAGGATCAATTACTAGAAGAACTTTCTCAAACACTTTTCTTCAAATCTATCACCTTATTTGATAACTTCTTTTCCTTTTTGGTAAGGATCTCTAAATCATTTGTTTTCTTCTTAGAAGGTTTACTTTTTTTGGGTTGAGGTTTCATCCCACTACTCTTTGGTTCGTCTTGAGAGTGGTGACCACCGATAAAGAGTGTTTTCCTTTCCACTTCCAATGCCTTAGTTAAATTCTCAGCTATATAGCCATGTTTTCTATTTTAATGAACATTTCTGTGGTAGTAAGGAGGGTGATGCATAATATTGATAGTTACTACATCCTGGAGAGTAGTGTTGGTGGGAATCTTGTTTAATAGTGTAGTGAAGTGTTGATTGAAATACTTGACTTTTTCTTTCTTATCCATATTGAAGGAGACTAGCTCTCTCAATAATGTAGTGAGTGTTTAATCATCTCCAAACTTGCTCATAAAGACCTTTTGATATTGGTTCCAATTAGCAAAAAAGGCTACAGGAAGAGTGTAATACCTAGTTGCAACCTTATTCTCGAATGTAAAAGGAAACAATAGACACATCACATATTCATGTTGAACATTCATCAAACACAAGGCCAAATACAAACTTTCAATATGATCTTTCAAAGTAATAGATTTATCTAGGTCAAAATTCGAAAGAATTGTTTTAGGATGTCAACGAAAATCATGCATGATGCTTGCAAGGTTCAAGGAAACTTGAGCCATCCACATGGGTTGTTGATTAATAGCCATCTTATTGTCTATATGCTCTTCATCATCTCATATGTTCTTCTATCCTCCACTCTCATATTTTTTGTCTGCCTTGTGACTCTCCCTGTTCCTCATTGGGGGAGAAGTTGAATGAGATTAACCAATAGATTACACCATATCTATTAGAGTGAAATAGACAAAATATTTAATATATTCAACTGATGCACCTTTCAAAGTCATTGGTATTTTCACAACACATCTATGAGGTAGTATACCAACAATAATAAATTTCCCAATTCACTTTGCATAAGAGTGGGTAAAAGGTATAAGCCATCTCAAGTCTTCTTCCAAGACCATGTATAGAGCTTCAACATTCTTTAGATAAGGAAACTCTTTAATATTAGGGTTAACTTAAGAGATAATGGGTTGATTACTATCTTGAATGGAAAATGGGAATGGTAATAATGAGGAATCCTACTAGCCATACAATGGCCCTCCTTCTAGCACCAAAAAGATAGTTGGTAGGGTTGAGTCCACCCCTTAAAGCCTTAAGGGGATCTCTTCAGTATGAGACCCCAACTAGGCTTCACACCATTTCGGATGAGAGTCGCATCTAATTTTTTCGGCTCTGCTACCATCTTATTCTTTTACGAATGTTAAAGATATATGAATCAAAAAGCTAAATTAAGTCCTTTATGAAATACAAGTAAAACAAAATTCACTGAAATTATTTTAAATGAATATGCACAAGGAGTGCTACAATAGGTTTATAATAAGCATGTATCCCAAAGAAATAGATAGAAATCTCTAATTAAGATACATGATAGCTAAAAGTATACTAGTTATTAATTGTGGAATAGTTTACGATCAACAACTAGTATAAACATATGCAAAGATCAACAATAAATCTTATGATGATAATAATTTTTATCTAACAAAATAGTTCATTAAATTTCCACAAATATATAGTAATCATATATTAATGAATTACAACAATAAATAAGGGTCTTATAATATTCAATAAAACACGATAATAAATTCCTTGTGGTGGTCCTTCGGGCTTCTAAATATTGTAGTTGGACATTCATTGAACAATTATAAAATGTCTTAAAAAATCCAAGTAATGGGAGTGCATAAAGTTGAAAACTAGTCCTCAAGGTGATTACAAGCTTTTCCATTTCAAAAGTCCTCCACAAGCCCAAAAACTAAGATCCCTTCCTCCTTACTAGAGGGTTATATTTATACAAAATTGAGGTGACTCTTCTCCTTCCATGACCTTTTCCCTACCTTCATTTCTAATTTCTAATTCACTTTACTTTCTAATTTTTGTAATTTCACATAATTACATCAAAATTCCAAAATAACCTTCATAATAAAATAAACATTTAACTTGGTCCCAAACCCAAAATGACTAAGGCTTGCACTTGGACTTGTAACTCTTGGGTCACATGAGTGTGCCAAGCCTTATAATCTATTGCAATACATATAACTTTTCTCGAAATTCATCTTTCATTTATGACTTCGTATTCACATGTATTTGGTACTATTTTCTTCAAGTCAGCCTTAATCTAGTGGAACAACGAGGTAGGCATGGTGTACAGCTTAGCGAGATCAATCAGATGTTGTGCCAATGCTTCTTTTGTCAGATTTATATCTTTTTCCATGAATGCTAGGTTCCATGCAAGAATCATTTCATGTATTTCATGTTCAACATCTTGTTCAATTATTTTATTAGGGGGAGCCATATCTTCAAATGATGATATGCTCAAATATTTCAAATTGACCAAGCCTAGAAGATCAAAGATATCCATTAAAATAAGTAACTTAGAAAGTTTGAAGTAAATTACGGCACAACACAAAAGAGAAATGTAGTATGATCCCAGGAGTTGCTTTGTGGTGCAAGGAAAAAATATTATGCTATCAAACAAGATTACGTTGCAATACAAATTAGTGTATTCACACTATAAATCTTTCTTGCATGATGCAACTTGGTAATTATCCCTTGTAGTGATGTATCATGACACCTATGTATATTGTGTGATGCATCACATAACTTCATCACATTCTATGAAAAGCGTTTGCACCATAACACAACACTAAAACCTTGAATGCTTATCAAATATGTGACACGATGAAATATTCATGCACAATTATGAGGATAGGGTTAAGTTTAAGCAAAGACAGGTGGCACAATATATCAAAATGCAATGTGCACTAAATGAAAATTCTAAGGCCTGCTCAAGGTAGTAATGAAACAATGTGATGTAAAACCATGACACAATGGCAAAGGGGAACGAGAAATTGAATAAGTCTTGGCGAATTAAGGGTTTCACCATACACACACACACACACACACACACACACACACACACACACACACACACACACACGCACACACACACACACACACACAAGTCGGAAGGCAAAGGGTTGGATAAGTGAATGGTTGTGCCAAAACATTAGTATAACGCTAACAATCTACTAAAAAAAAATGGATGGAATAAGAGGATTCACAAAATTGACCCAAAACATGGTGTGATGAAGCATAAGTGTTACAACTCTAGTGAGTGTGACGCAAACTCGGGCGACAAAGATGTGTTAACAATCGACGTAGTGCAAGTATCCACAGAATACTTGTGACAATATATCATGGTGAAAATGAAACAGAGTGGGGTATACATTATGATTCCACCAAGTGAAGTGCATTAAATGCACATTAATTTTGTTCAACAACCTTTACGCCCAAGGATGTGCCAATTTTCTATGCCAATCAAGTAGTTTTGGAAACCCAAACATCACAAATAGATTTTTGATGAAAATTCAAGGTGTCGTAGGTCATGGTTGCATTAACATGATACTGATTTGCAATGTGATGTAGGGTTGCGATGTTCCCTTCGTCAATTTTTATGAATTTTATAAGTTATAACGTCTTCATGTATTGTAGTTCAAGGGTAAAAAAAGGATCTTAGGGTCTTGGTCAAATAGATACCTTAGTCCTTTGGATGAAGGGACCCTAAATTTTCATCTTGTCACGAAAATTTAAGGTTGTTGCAGCTACTACAATATGTCACTAAGGGTTGGTTGGAAGAAATTAAATGTGATATCTGAGTCATGAAAGGGTGTCTCTTATCCCCTACCCGTTTGGGTATATATATTAGAAACATAGAAGAGTGTTTGGAAGATGCACGTTGTGTTGGTCACATGCTCATTGGTGTAGTCCTAAGTCTTCCCATTCCTCATGAAAATGTTATTCTTTTGGCAAGGAGCCATTAAGATCTTGGCAAGTAATTAGGAATCCTACAATATTGTTTTTCCGAGATGGGTATGACTATTAATACTAAAAAAATTAAAGTCATAATAATTAAATCCAAAAATATCACCTATGATACTTTCATTTACAACAAAAGCTACTTGAGGAAGTTCCTTCATATAAATATATGGGAATTGACATCCATCACAACCTCAATCAGACTTATAACGTTGAGAAAAGGATAAATGGAGGATGGGAAGATTACTATGAGTTTGAAAAGAATTGTAAGTTGGGAGATCTTTGGATATGGGATAAAAGAAGATCTTATATGAGACTCTTGTCACTCTTGTTATTTATATGGATGTGAGGATTGGGGTTGCAACATATCTAAAGATTCATGGAAAATCGTTGAATGGGTCCAAAAGTTGTTTATAACCTACAACATCAAGATTAAAGGAAACTTTGCTTACCCTACCTTCCTGATTGAATCAAGCCTTCCCCCCATTAAAAGCATAGTTCTGACTAGGTATCTTATGTATAAGAAGAAGTTATACAACATGGAAGCCAAGAAATTTCCTAAAATTGCTTCTAACTCTAGTGAGAACCCTTGCCTTCAACTCAAGTGAGGATGACATAGAGATGCATAGTCTTTGCTAGACCAGATGGGGATAACGAGATCGTTTTGTGGAGTGAGGATAATATTCAAAATATTATTGCTTACTAATGTTAAGAAGAAAAAACACCTCTCAAATAAGAACTAATTTTCATGAGATTTATGGTGAAATTGGGCATTGGTTAAATCTTGAAACACCATGGAATGAAAGAGTTTGTCACTTGTATGATACTAAGACAATTGAAGATGAAAACATTTTCTTTTAGATTGTCCACCTTATACTCACATTCACTCTAATTTTCAAAATATTTGTCAGAGTCTCAAAATTCTTAACCATTAAAATGCACAAAGTTATGGTCAATTTAGAAAGCTTTTTTTACTTCTTTTTAAGCTTAGAAATAAAATATTAAAAAATTCTGATTAATCTCTCACCTTCTTAAAATTCAGTAACCTATCTTGCTTTTAATAAATGTTAATCATTACAGCCATCATCATAGATATTCAATTTGAAAAATATTTCCTAAAAATACAAATAAAAAAATTATAAATATAATAAAACTTTTTCAAAAATTATTTTAAATATTATATATATATATATAAAACTTTCTACCTTATAAACTATAAACTATTCTTCTATATCCTTTCTTTACTCTCAATCATAAAACCTTTTTCCTTTCGCGAGATAATATAAAACCTTAAATATAATATAACTTTTTTATAAGCTGAAAAATAATATTTTAAAATTCTAAATAAAAAATATATATATTAAAACCAATAACTTTCTACGTTGCAAAACTATCTATCTTTCTTTAGTCTCAATCATAAAACCCTTTTTTTGCGAGATAACATAAGACCTTTTCCAAAACTGATGATGTGATTTTTTTTTTGGTTTTCCCTCGTAGCTTCGGGCCAATAACAATTTATTTGGTTTCCCCTTTCAGCGTCGCTCGCGAATAGCCCAACTATCATGAACCAGAACGTTTTTGAGCGAAACTTCATAGTATGTACGGGATTAGATAATAATACTTTTATAAATTTTACTTTAATATGATATTAGTTATAATATTTTTTTATGAGTATAATATAAATTTGATAATGTTATTATATTTATTTATTTTTGTTTAAGTTTGATGGGTAGTTTGAGGAGTTGTGATTTAGGGATAGTTAAGATGTCAAAGTTATCTAAGTATCACATCCGATCTGGGTTATATTAGCTTTTAGTCGACTACTTTTTTTAAATATGTTTTTTGGTATAATAATTTTTTGAAATTTGATGCTAGACCATTTTGTCTAAAACGTCTATCATTAATTAGTTGTGCTAGTGAAAATTAATTATTATATTTAAATTATTAATATTAAATAAATAATAATTAAAAAATATAATAAAATAGTAAATTTAATATAATTAAATGTATAAATAAATCATATTATTATAGTTTATATTAATTTTTTTTATAAAATAATAATATGAGAAACTAAACATTACATAATAACCGGTCGACATGATGAAAATAATAAATTATCAATGTTTATGAATATCTATAATTAAAAGAAAAAGTTCATGAATACTTTCAAGTATTCTGGAAGGGAAGGTAATTGAAATTGTTTATTAGTTGTGATTATACACGTATAATATTTTAAAGTTATTTTTTTTTAATTTAATAAAAATAAATTAATTAATTATATAATATTGACCGATTAAAATTATTTCTAAATAAATTAAAATATTTAATAATATTTTAAATGGTAAATTACTTATACTTTTTCTTAAAAGTTAAGATCTTATATGATAGCAATTATACAATGTATAAATAGTAAAAACTAGAGTCATAGAGGAAACAATCAGAGTTATAAAAAAAACTAGAACCATCATGTGTATTTGTCAAAAAAATAATTGAAGAATTTAAATTGAACCAAAAAGTAATAGTTAGGGAGTATATTTCACATTGGAATGAGAATAATTTATATATATTAAATATGAAATATGAAATTGTAATCACTAGAACCATTGATAGGTTGGATTGGTTAAAAACAATTTCCAAACAAAATAAAAAAATAAAAAAAATTAGAATATAACTCTCATATATATTAAATATAAAATTGTAATCACTATAACCATTGATAGGTTGAATTGGTTAAAAACAATTTCTAAACGACATAAAAAAATATTTAGAGCATAATTTTTATCAATTTCCCAAAACTTTGCAAGCAACCCTTCATATAATTGTGCCAATTATAGGATGCATATTATGTGTGATGAGTACAATAGTTATTTTTGAAAACTTCATATAATTGGTATATTTATAGGATGCATATTATGTGTGACGAGTATAATAGTTTAAACGAATAGTAGAGTTTCTTTTGATTGTCCAAAACATGAAAAGAGCCTCCCATGTTGTAAAATTTTATATTATAAAGTGTAAATGTTTTGAAAAATGAGGCATTATAAATTTCCACGTGCGATTAAACCAATTAAACTTAAGTCTGGAAAATGATATGGCCATTTTGAAGTTGTGTTGTGTTGTTAATAGCTTAACACAAGATGTCTATACCATAATCTAGAAAAATAAAAAATACATTTATCAAATTACCACCTACTATGATTTAATGGATTTCTCAAATTCTTCATAAAAATTTGGAATGAAATAATCTCCCATGGTAACACTTCATTTCATATAATATATTATAAATAAAGGAGTCCACTTGTTTTTCATATCTCTCACTCAACCTAGAGAATACATGTGCAACAACCAACCCTAAATATGACATGGGTTAGTGGGGTCAATTTTTAGATGTAAAATGAGCATGAACTGAAATGCATCATAGAAGGTAACAAAATAATGTAGAAATGAGTCACCGCTTACACAAGTTTGATAATGTTAAAGAAGTTGAAAAAGGAATAAACAAATAAGCTAATAAAAATACTAATAACGTACAATATAGTTAAAAAATTGCATCAGCTACTAATTATAGCAAGAGACCATAGCCCTATTGAAACTTATATGATAATCCACATGACCTTAATTGTTGGCGAAACATTATTTGGATATCAAAATTACAATGTTTACATTGTCTTCAAATATCTTCTTACTTAAAATTCTTGTAGAAATCTCAAAAGTTAGTTACCTTTATTGCTAATACCAATAGCAACATCAACAAATATATCCTTACACATTTTAATTGGGTGCATCATTGTCAAATAAACATTCCAAATTTAGTTGCAAAATTAAAAACATATCAAATATGTATTTAATGTCTAAAACCCTTCACATATGGACCACAAAATATTGCAAACAAGGAAACCATAAAAGTGTTAATTAAAATTTCAAAATTTAACCAAAATAACAATGCAGATATGGAGAGAAACCAAAGTGATGAAAATAAGTGCAAGGAAGTGGTAATTCATCCATTCAAATAAAAACCATATGATTATGGCATTGACAAGAACACTTGAAGATATTTGTTTGTTTCTTCCTAGCAAGAGATCAACATCTATATACATGTATTGTTTTTTTTTTATGAGCCTTATAGGACACCTTGTTTGCTCACATAAAGAAAACAAATTCCAAACCTTTATCAAAAAGCGTCCCATTCCATGACATTTTGTAGTAAACCAAAAATCCATATAACAAAAATATGTTATAATTCATGACAACAATAATTAAAAGAAATTAAAAAAGGCCAAAAGTGACTTAAGTAAATATTTTGGTGGTTAGTTTAATGGTATCAATTTATGAAATTCGTGGTAGTTTGCATAATGAAGGTAATGTACTTTAATATATCTCTCTCACTTTAAAGATTTAAGTGGGTTGTAAGCTTGATTTTCTTCTTAATAAATAAAATAGTGTATCTTGCTCCATGGATGCTTCCTTGACACATTCCTTGGGTTTTGCTGTGTAAAATGTGTCTTGTGTGAGTTATTCATCATCTTTGTGTCAATCTTGATCTATTTATAACATTTTATACATGTTATAAATACCAACAAGTGGTGTCAAAGTCTAGAAAAATAGGGCACAAAAGTTTTTCCGCATAGAGGATTAGTCATTGCCACAAAGATTTGTGCATAGAGGAAGAATCATATGCACGAGTTTGTCTACATAAGGCAAAGAATGAGGGTTTGCAAACATCAAATTTAATTGAAGGGCCAATTATGGGAGGTTGAAGAGGTCAAAACAAGGGTTTTATTTCCATCTTTATAGAGAAAGAGAGCCCTCACATATGTGTTTTTCGTTAACATGTTTAAACAAAAACCTAGATACCTATAAATTGAGAAATTAATGCATGAAAAATTCACTTTTCTCGTGTGTTAAACTTCTCTACTTCTGAGATGTCAATCAACTACTAACATCAAGGTTCCTTACACCTTTTCATCAATAAATCCTAAATTGCATCTAATCCTTACATGGGATCTACACCTTTACATGATAGATCAATACACTAATCCATCATTAAATTTCAATTTTACATAAATATTGAAACTCTTCTAATGCTATATTTTCCATAGACTAGAATTATTCCATTCACATAGAGACAATTTGTGAACACAATAGACATATGAAGCTTTTTTTCATTAAATCAAATTTGTACATACACATACAATAAAAAAACTCTCATTTCTCTCCATTCACTCTCTATGGCATGATTCTACATTCATTGGTCAACATCTCTTTTCCTAACACTTACTCTCTTTTCTTATTTTCTATAAGCACAATGGATATAATTTAGAAGCATCACATATTTTTCTAGATTCCCAAATCACTCCATAAGTCACCCATAAATTAATCCATAAATTATATTTTTCTAAATCTTAAAATCACTCAATCTATACCTAGAATCACTCCATAAATCTTTCATGATTTCTATGATAATTAAATAAAATAAAATTATTTACAATAAGGAATTAGAATTCCTTATCTATATCCAAACCCCCCTTAGATCTTTGTCTCCAAATATCTCTGATAGTTTTGGGAGGGAGAATTCTCCTCCATCAGACTCCCAAAGCAAAAAAATTATGACCTCCTAGTCATAATCCATCGATGTAAAAATCCTAAATCCGAAGCCTTGTGTTTTTGATGATCATCTATTGCTTTATGTTTATGTTCAATTGGTTCAACTGCTGTAACTTTCACTTGTCCTAGATTCTAGATTATTTTGCAACTTCCTATTTAATTTATTGATGATATCTTCTACAATCATTATCCTCCTACTATTGACTGCCCTTCTTGCATCCATATGCCTCTTCCTAGGCATTTTTATCATTAGTTTGCTCAACTTCTCAATTTCAACATCCAAACTAGTTTTCAACTAAAATTTACAGTCCATTTCCACTTGCAGCATATCCTCCTATGATATAAGAGTTACAAGACTCTTACTAAATTCTCATTTAAATATATACTTGATGATCGGCTGATCTTTTTTTGTAGCTTCCTTCTCACTATTTTGTTCCAAGAAAATTTCTTCCTTTGGTACTAGTCTATACTCTTGTTGATACATATTATTTCCTTATTGAAATGCATTGTTGCTCCTATCCATCAACTATTGTAGCTTCTCCTCCTCTATGGCATTGTTGTATGAAATTCTCATTTTTTCCTCAAAATCAACTAAGTTTGAAAACTTATTGTAGTTTTCATCACCTATATCTCTTCCTAACCAATTCTCTAAAATCCCCAATTCCTCTTCAAAATTTTCAAAACATTAAACATGAATGTTCTACTTTAGGTTTTATCTCATCTATGAGAAATATCTTTTCTTTTATTTCTTTAATTACAGTGTCATGTTGATCTTTAATTTCTATGCCTACATCCTCATAATTAATTTGTAAACTAAAATTTACCTTAGCTTCCTCAAATGTTGCAAAAAGATCCGCATGGTCAAGCATTCATGAACATTCCCCCCCTTTTTTCTGTAATTTCCTATTTATATTGAGATCCTCTAAGCAATTTTTCCAGCAACTCTAACTCTTGATTATGCTTCTTGAGCATTTCATCACAATGATTCTCCTCATTTTTTTTTTCTCATTTTGGTTATCTCCAAGAGCCAACTTTGTCTCACTATCTTCACAAATATGTTCTTGCAATTATCCTCTAGTAATTGCATTATATACAACTTTGTATAGGTCATCATCATCAATTTTTTTTACCCTTATGAGAGAATGCGATCTCATATCCTTAATCTCCATGAAAACTTCAATTGATTGTCATTCTTCTTCAAAACCTGCAATCATATAAGAATTATTACTTTTAAAAACAGAAGGATTTATAACATCATTTGATTCCTTTTTCATCAAACCTTCCTTATTCTTCTTTGAAATTTCCACATAGTTACAAAACTCTAAATAAGTCTCCTATTAGAATCATCTCCAATGAATTATCCTTGCATTGGTTCACAAAAGTGAACTCCTTCTTATATCATGAACCTTTACTTAAACTCAAATCCCCTCAACTTGTCATTTGTTAACTAGGTATTCATCATTTGCCTTAGTTTCACTTGCAAAAAATTCCACTTAAATCTGTTCTGCAAAGTCCATCTATACCTTTGGTTTTTCCCACATTCTTATAGTATTTCCATCATCACATCTAGTTATACTTTCATAATAACTGTTTCTCTATCAAATTTATCATGATTTGATTTCATATGACTTCCCTTTAATCCTTTATTATGACCATCAATAGTCATACTTATCCTTTCTCTATGAGATTTATCTTGTCACTATGGTATGTAGTTAACCCTTTGTAACAAGCATCCTCCATTACTTGTTGCTTAATACTCACTAAGCTTTCTCCTTATCTCAACCTTTTAGTATCCTTAGGTTCTACCCGCTGGAACCTCCTTCTTCCAAGCACTCGTTTCTCTTCTAGTTTCTCCACTTATCTATCTCACCTATTTGAGAACCTTTCTTTTTCATTTTTTTACAACTTTTAGCTAGAACACATCCTTTGTCATAGTATCCAAGAAAATCACTTGTTATTTGTTGCATTCCCCTTGCTGTAATCATTTCCACCACCACTACCTATATTTAATGAATCTCTCTCACAAGTTGACTAAAAATAAAAATATCAAATTACCTCTTGTTTTAGCTCTTTCAAACTTGCATACTATAGATACAATTTCTCTAATCCTTTTGTTGATTATGTTATTGCAATCTTCCACTCTTATTCCACATCCAAAGAACATGCTTTCCTCCTAAATTAGATTTCTTTTCAAAGAAATACATTGTTCTTTCTCCAAAATATTCACTTGCAAATATTAATTTCTTATTCAAATCAAATTAATCATATAAAAACATTTCACCAATCAAATTTTACCAAACCCGAACTCATGCAAGTTTTGTAAGCTCTATCTCTTCACTTCTTCCACCATAATTATTCTCTCAATTATTTTTATCTATAAATTAACATTTAATGACGTCAATCAACAATAGACATCTTCATTACCAGAATGCATCTAATTTATATTAGTTCACCTCACCAAATTTATACCCAACTTCTCCTATTGGAGTTGTTTTTTCTGATTGAAAATCTACTATTACATATGTCATTGTCCTTTAACTATAAAAAAAATAAGCTTCTACTCACAAAGTAGTAAAATCCTTCCATGTCCTCAAATAACTTATGTTTTATTTATTAACCTTATTTTTAGAGCTTAATCCATGTAGTCATCGTTCCTTTATCACAATATATATATTGCAAAGTAAAACAAATTTACTTCATCAGATTCTACAAACATGAGATGATATAAGCTCTTATTCTCCTCCAAAGAGTGTATCTCTACTATAATTTACTTTGCCAAAGAGCACGCCTGCTCTAATACCACTTAATACAAGAAAAATCCAATTTTTGTACATCTTCAACTTCTCTACTTCTGGGATGTCAATGCACTACTTACATCAAGGTGTCCATACACATTTTCATCACTGAATCATGAATTTCCTCTAATCCTCACACAACATCTATGCCTTTACATGATAGATCAATACACTAATCCATCATTAGTTTTAGATTTTACATAGATGTTGAAACTCTTCTAATTCTAGATTTTCCATAGACTAGAATTCTTCCATTCATAGAGAGACAATTTGTGAACACAATATAATATAGGAAACTATATTTGATTAAATCAAATATGTACATATAAATGCACTCAAGAAACTCTCGTTTCTCTTCATTCACTCTCTATGGACAGATTCTACATTCATTGTCCATCATCTCTTTTCCTCACACTTCCTTTTTCATGGCTAGATCGATCGGTTTCGGGTCAAATAGTCACAACTGGGAGATTCCCTGGCTGGAAAGTGCCTACACCTAATGGCTTAAGCCGCTGTTACCATTTACTCGCTGACCCATTATGCAAAAGGTACGCCGTTAGGGTGAGCCGCGTCCAGGTCAACCCAACCCTGAGCTCTGCTCAGGTATTTGAAACAAATAGAGGGCCCCATATGACTTAGGGGTCACTCACTCATTCCGATGGGTGAGGACCGGCATCCCACATGCTTACAATAGATAGAATTTAAAAACATCATAGATTTTTCTAGATCCTGAAATCACTCCATAAATCACCCATAAATCAATTCATAAATCATTTTCTTCTAAATCCTAAAATCACTCAATCTATCCCTAGAAACACACCATAAATCTATTATTATTTCTATGATAATTAAAGAAAATAAATTATTTACAATAAGGAATTAGAATTCCTTCTCCATGTCCAAACTGCCTTTGGAGCTTTGTCTCCAAAAAGATTTGATAGTTTTGGGAGCGAGAATGCTCCTACATCAGAAATGGAGGAAACAAAACTCAATAGTTTGAGGTTTTTCTTGAGAAGTTGACCCACACTATGAAGGAGTTTCTTGTGATGCATCTAGATATTCACTAGAGACAATGATGAAATATTTTAACCCATGAAGAAAACCCTAAACCACTAGCTGCAAGGGCACTAAAGGATGGTTTTGAAAGGTTTTTCATGTAGTCAATTCATGTTATGTTCTAAAGGGGCCAATTGTAACCCTAGTCACCAAATTCAAGTTACGATTAATTCATGGAGCTAAAGTCCTGAAGGAGTCCAAATTGCAGCCATGGAGCCACTTTTTTTTGTGATAACTAATATACTAATATTCTTTAGTTTGTGGAAACTTTTTTAATTTGGTGGAGTTGTACAATTTTATATTTCAAAATCAATATAGTGGAGATCATAGTCTACAAATTTTTTTGTGAAGATATATACGTATGTAGATAGTTTCTGAATAGACATAATTTTAGATAAATATTTTGGAGGGAGCCCGTGTGTAGATATTAATGACGAATATGATGAATGCTCAAATTGAGGTGGAGATGTTTAATGGTAAAAATAATTTGGAATTATGGAAAGTAAAAATGTGAGAATTTTTAGTAGATTAAGGATTGCATAAGGCATTATATGGGAAGAGGAAGAAACTTGCAAATATTCCTGATAAACAATGGGAAGGCTTTGATGCCAAATTTCTTAGAACCATTTGGTTATGTCTTGCAAATGATGTCCTATTTAATATCATTGCATAAGTAATAATAAAAGGAATATGGACCATTATGGAAAGCCATTATATGATGAAGTTCTTGACAAATTGAGTGTAATTGAGGAGACAAATGTACAGTATAAAAATGAAAAAGATACCAAAATTGAATATTGTTTGAATTTATCTAATAATATTATATGTTAGTTGAATAGTATGGATGTTAAAATCGATTACAAAGATAAGGTATTTATATTGTTGTTTTCATTTCCTAAATCATGGGACCATTTTATCACTTCCACTAGATTTAGTTCAACTAATACTCTTGAATATGATTATTTCATCTGGGTGTTGTTGTCTGAGGAGATGTAGATGAAATCTATATTGAAACTTCCACACCATAAGCAATGATCACTAGAGATTAGAGGAAAAGGAGAAAAGTGAAGATGTTCATCCAAATCAAAGTCAAAAGGAGTGAATAGTAAATTAAAATGTTGGTACTGTAGCAAGTTAAAGCATCTCAAAGCATCTCAAGTCAATTTTTAGAAGAGCTAGGGATCTAAGGAAGATTTAAAAAAATAGGAAATTTCAGTTGAATCGTGTCTGTGTCTGATTGATGAAGTTTTATTTATTTTTCATGTCCCTCAATACCACGAATAATGGTTATCATATTATAATGCTTCTCATCACCTGTCTCCACATAGAGTTGATTTTCTTCATATCAGGTTGTTGATGATGAGATTTTTCTTATGGGAAATAATGTTTCTTGTATGATTATTGGGATTGGAAGCATCAAAATTAAAATGTTTGATGGTATCATAAGGCCATTAAGATAAGTTAGACATGTGCCTCAAAATAAAGTAGAATTTAATTTCTTTGAGGGCTTTGGAATATAGAGGTTACATGTTTACAGGTCAAGGTGCAACACTAAAGTTTCCCAGGGGCACTTCGATGGTTATGAAGGAAACAATGATTCAATATGTTTACAAGTTGGTAGGAAGTACACAAATAAATGAACCATTGATGGTATACAAGGAGGCGAATGAATCTACTTGTTTGTGTCATCAAAAACTTGGCCATATGAGTGAGAAAGGGTTATAGGTATTAACAAATTACAATTTATTTCAATATTTAAAATAATAGAATTTGAATTTCTACAATTGTCGTATATTTGGAAAGTAGTCTAGACATAAGTTTAAAGTAGGTGGTAATATTAATAAATATATTCTTGCTTAGATCCATTCATATGTTTTGGGGCCGCCCCTTATAGTTTCTTTTTAGGGGATCATGATAATTTGTGACATCTATAGATGATTTCTCTAGAAACGTGTAGGACTGTGTCATGAAAAGAAACTTTTATGTGTTTAATACATTTAAACAATTTAGTGTTATGGTAGAAAATAAAACTAGAAGTAAAATGAAGTACTTAGAAACAATAATGGAGGGTAGTCCATGTATTTAGAATTTGAAAAATATTACAAATAAACTAGGATAAAAAAACACAAAACCATTGTATATACTCCCTAACAAAGTGGTGTTGTAAAACACATGAATAAGACTTTTATAGAAATAGCAAGGAGTAGTCAATACTAGATGTTTTCTTGTGAATCAATCACCATCAATGCTAATACGTTGCAATAGGTCATCCTTATGATTCACAAAATTTAAAAATAATTTTGTGAAACTTCTGCTCTTTCTCCTAAAAATCAATGTTGTAAGTTAGACTCTAGATTGAAGAAAGATGTCTTTGTTGGTTATGATGATGCAACTAAGGGATATATATTGTGGGATTCTAATATCCACAAAAATCATCATTATAAGAAATCTAATATTTGATGAATCTTCTCTCATTAAAGTCGTTTATGTAGATCTTTAATTGAAACTATTAGGAACATGTACCAATAAATCAACAAATTCAATGTGAGATTCAACCATCTACACAAAATAAGAATAAGGAAGAAGCTTTTGAGGATAAAGAAGTTGTGATGTTGAAGATCTTTAGGAAAATGTGGAAATTCCCCAACCAACACCGAGAAGATCTACGTGGAAGAGAAAACCTCCTAAAATGTATATCCATTTGGTTAAATTTATTGTTTCGGTTACTAAAAATAGGGAACCTTCTTGTTATTATGAAGTAAAAAATAATATAGATATTGATAAATGGAGGATGGAAATGAAAGAAGAGATAGATTCATTAGAGAAAAGTAAAACATGGTACTTGGTGAAACTTCATGAAGATGGAAAAATTGTTGGGTATAAGTAGGTACAAGTTGAAGAAAGATGGTGATAGTAATGTTGAAAAGTACAAAGCCATATTTGTTACAATGGGGTACTCTTAGATTGAATATGTTTATTTTCATGAGATCTCTTGACTAGTTGTTAAACATGTTTATGTTTGTATTGTATTGATGCTATTTGCTTTACTTGATTTACAGCTAGAGCAACTAGAAGTTAAAATAACATGTTTACGTGGAAATTTGGATTAGGACATATACATGGAACAAATAGAAGGATTTGTTAAACATCACAAAAACAATCAGCTTGCAAGCTCAAGAAGACATTGTATGGCTTAAAGTAGTCTCCTAGGCAATTGTATAAGAAGTTTGTTTATTTCATGATTAGCTAGAATCATACTAGAAGTGAGTATGAGGATTATGTTAATTTGAAAATTTTGAATGGTATATTCATTATCTTGGTGAATGTGACAAGAGGAGGTCTAATTCACATTATATCTTTACTCTTGCAGGAGGATATATTAGTTGGATTTCAAATCTTCAAGAAAAAAATCTTATCCACTACCAAGGTAAAATATATTTTTGTCTAAACATGGTTGCAAAGAGCCAATTTGGTTGAAGTCTTCTAGGTGAGTTTAAGAGAATAGAGAACAATGTAACCATATCTTTTGATAGTTAAAGTATTCTCCATTTGACTACAAATCCAAATTGTCATAGTAAGACTAAGCATATTTATATTAACCACCATTTTATAAGATAGGTTATTAATAGAGGTGAAGTAGATCTTGAAGAGATCCACACTTAAAAAAAAATGTATAACCATGTTTACAAATCTAGTGTTGTTAGAAACGCTACATTGGTGTTTAATGATGTTGGTTTTAATGAAATCGGTGGGGGTTTGTATAACGAATGTAACATATTTATATAACCAACATAGATCCATCTTAAATATGGATCTCACACGGATCCAATTTCTTCACTCGCAAATTTTTCTATGAGCAAACATTACGTAAATGTTTTGTATAGTTATTTAATATTTTTTTAGATATTTTAAAAAATTTGGTTTGGCCGACAAAAGTAAAATTTCAACTTTGATGACAGACGGAGAGAGTTACACATCATATTAGGCTGTAAAATAAGCCCCTTCGCTTAACTAGAAATATTAAAATGGGTTATAAGGCTAATTTTCATTTTATAAATAAAATACCTTACCTTACCTCATAGATATTTCCTTGATTTCTTGACCAACTGTCAAACTTTTGCAAAGTAAAATTCACATTTTGTAAATTATTCATCATCTTTACGTAATAATTTTTATTTTATTAGTATTTTATATGGGTCGTACATACCAACAAAATCTAAAGGAAGGATAAAAATAAACTCATGAAAAAACCCAGCACGTTGAATTTTGGGAGACTGTCACAAATGATTCCATAACCTTCTACGGAATATGTTAAATTGATACCCTTCAGAAATTTTGCACCATGATTTTTAAATCAGAAAGATGAAAGGTAACAACCTTTCACTGCAAGTGTATTTATATATTTACAAAACCAACTAGGTTTGGAATATAATGAGTTAAAAACCCAATGAAATGGTAATGGAAATGTTATAGCGAATAGGGTAATAATTTCCTTGCTAAAATCAACCATGTGTTACAAGTTCCATAATATAATTGAATATAAAAACAAATAAATCAATAATATAGAAAAACCAAGATGAATTACGTGGGAAACACATTGGAGATGCTTTTTCACTCATGGAGGAAGAGGGTCAAGCAAGAGGGTGGAGTAGGCCAGCATTCACACAAATCCATGGGAAGAAACGGAGTAGGTCCCCAACATATAAAGAATAGGACAAAGGTGCCATTAGGATTACTATAAGTTATTATTATTTCATAACAATGGTATTGGACTATAATTCATTATCACTGAATCTAATCCTTTAAATAGAAATTAAAATAAAAATTTAAATTTATTAAAAAAAATATATATATTTTTATTATATATAAAGATATATTATTTAAAAATTTTAACATAAAAATTTATATAAATAAAATTAGTTAAGTTAGTGTTTATTTTGGAATAGTTTCTTTTTAAATATTCTTGTTTTTAGAATATTTTTAATAGCAATTACAAATCAAGCTTAAATATATTTTAAAAATAGCTCTATAATACTAAAGTAGAGATAAGTATTTATAATTAAAAGAGATATATTTTCACATATATATTAATCTTTTTATAAATAATAATAATAATTTAAAATAAATTTATTATTTAATTAATTTTTATAATGTTTATTTATGTTTACAATAATTTAAAATATTTAATATCTATTCATATTTGCAAACCATTTAATTTATATAAATTAAAAAATAATTTTAATCCTATACATTAATAGAAGCTTCTATTGAAAAGTAGAACAAACTATGATGACCATCTGTTCACAGGAGCCATAAACTTACGACAATATTAGAATTTTAAAATTAAATTAAAATAACTTTTGAAACATTGAAAGTGTTTATTGAAAATTAGTGAAAGATGATCCGACCATCTGTATTTCCTCGTGAAACACAAGAATCATGTCTACAAGAAAATAGAATAGATCTCATCTACTGACTGAGAAGTTGCATGTTTCTATTTGTTTTGCAACTCCTAGAGAACCATGGATCTATTGTATTTCTGAATCTTTCCAATCATAACGAGGGAAAAAATGGGCTACTACATATGGGTCTTTTGGTTGCATATGAGCCGTCTGTTATTGTTTGTCAATGTTATTGCTTAACCAGGTATTGTTGAACATCTGATGCCCAATATTATGTTCTTTTACTTTTGTTGACTTTTATTCTTGAGACTAGAGCGCACATTGCTTATGTAGTGCCATTTTTATTCTTTTTCTCAACAACAAATTAGTTAGTTATTTATTTAAATTTTGGATGCCAGGATTTCTTAGCATTGAGTGCAGAGGTAAAGGAAATCACATTGTCAAAAACAACATTAAGAAAACATATTTGGACACACTTTTTAATGTATCTGTAATTTTTATCAATGTAGGTCTTCTTAGAAGTGTGCATGATGGTTACTCGTTCGATGTGGAATTTAATTCTACATCCAATGAGCATCTAAACTAGAAATTTGAATAAGCCTATAAGGAGATAATCCAAAAATACAATTAAAAAGTATAGTTTTTTTTTTTCCTCCAAAATATTTACTTGTACCTATTTTTAAATTTAAAGGATTGTGATTGGCTTACATATTATGTATGTGAAAATTTCATGGGCATTTTTAGGCTAAAACTTCCTCTAATGGTTTGTGTGGTTGCCATCAATGCCAAACAAAGAGATTGTTGGCTTTATTGTGTGCATGGATCCAACTGGTTGATGTTGGAATTGGTTCATGATGGAAACTAGCTCATATTGACATCGATGTCAACCCCTTGTATCCTAGCTCGTGTTTGGATGTCATTCATCATAGCATGGTTTCAACTAGTTGTGTTGGCATTAGGATTATTGTGTTGGCATCAATATCAACCTTATGAGGTCATGCAATTATGTCAACCTCAGATGATGTAGAGTTATGGCGCGGTTGGTGTGTGTTAGAATGTGTTGGGATTGATGTAAATCCTATGATGTTGACACATTTTATGGCACACTCATGATGGCCATAATATGGCACTAGTTTGGTTCATGATGTTGCTACATGTTGTCATGCAAATCTACATGTGATGGTGATGGTTGATGGCAAACTAGTTGAGTTTTCAACTGGGTATTCATGTCTATGCTTATGAGAATGACTTGTTGTAGTGATGTGATGGCTTGATGATGGTGCTACAGAATATTGCAGGTGTTTTCAGTAGCATTGTAGCTATGGAGATGATTGATGGAGAGTGGAGGATTTGTTGGCACATGTGCCAACCTTTTTTGTTGGCCTTCCAGGTCAAATTGGCAATGACACTTGAGAGACATGCTTGATCCATTTACAGATGTGTCATAGGCCATGTTAGAGGTATGGATGCTAGTACATATGATGGAGAAGAGGATCCAACTTATGGCAGAGGTTCTCGACTGAAGATTGATTGGTTTTCCTCATCCCTAGAAACAATTGTATAGAGCCAAGCCTATGGGAGCGACTGAAAAGCTCCATGAATTGGAAGACAAGCCTATGGGAGTGACTATAGGTCTCAGTCACATGGAGCCAGTGTCATGCATGCGGCTGAGGGATGTGACGATATTTTCTCGGCATTCCTCATGCTTATGGGAAGTAAATTAGCTTGGAAATTACTAGAGGCTTCCAGAATTGTTTAAAAAGGTCGGAAATGGTTTGAAAAGGTCCTCTAATGATCTAAATTCATTTATTGCACAATTAGTGGCCTTAGTGGATTGATTTGGTCCAATTTGTGCACCTTTTATCCTAGCCCCAAGCTCAATTTCGCCCTACAAGTTTTATATTCTTTTCTTGTGAGATTTGTGGTATTTGATTGTGAGTAGAAGGAATGTGTATGTGAGTGAAAATGCTACAGAGAAGTAGTGTATGATTCAGACCTATTGGAGAGTGTATATGCTTTAGTTTATGATTGTTAATTACTTCCTAGTGAGAAGATCTGAAGCATCATTTAGAATAGCTTAGAATTGAAGTTGTTGGAGGAGAGATTGATTTGGAGAGTTTTGTATGCTATTGGAGTATATATTGGTGATCCTCTCACGTATGTTATTGCAGGAGTTGTTGTTGAATTTGGCACATAGCCATAGTGTCTTCTGATGTTATTTGTATTATGCACCATTATATTGTTGTGAGGGTTTGATGGTGTTCATATTTGGTATTCAGATTTGACGCATAGTTGTGGCCACTATTTTGCTAGTTTGGAGAACATACTTCTTGTCGTGTTTATATTTGATTTGACGATGATATCTTACTGTTAGAGGTCGTATTATAGAGATGAATTGAGTTGAGCAGAAAGTCTTGGGATGCATTTTGAAAATAGATGAAAGGAGTTCCACATAGAGGAGAGGAGCAATGACTTCATGGAGGTGGAGCGGTGATTGTGAAGTTGGTGAAATGAATAGTTTCTCAATCCAATGGTAGTTGGATAGCTCAATTGGAGTTGGGCGAGGATCGATTTATCGTGGTGGCTTTCACTGGATGGTAGTCCGTAGATATGCGGAGAACATAGTCTTTCAACTTGATTAATAGAATCGAGTCTCTAGGCTTATCGGAGTGAGATGATTGTATATGAGATTGAGTCTCCATGCTGATAGGAGTCAACAAATCTACATAAAATACATATTTTGCTTAATAGGATATTCAGAGCACCGCAACAACAACAAGGGTGGTTTTTTAACTGGCAAAGGGTTTTCCACCAGATATCTTGTGTTTTATGTGTTGATTCTTTCCTGCATTCTTGTTCATGGTTATGATGCTCATATGGTTTATTTGTTTCTTATGATTTATGCATAGATCTGCAAATGTTTAATGAGTTGTTGCTATTTAGTGTGTGTGATTCAGTAAAGTAAATAAAATGAATAATTTGGTGATAAGTCACACTACTGATTCACCACCCCCTCTCAGTAGTTCACAATACCAAAAACCTCTTTATTGAATCTCGCCGTTTCGTAGTTCCTTTTTTATGTATCCCTTATATCTTTAGGCATCACCCCAACATAAGAATTTATAGTATATGTAGAGCATGTTTATAAGGTTAATTTCAGCTAGACTCAGGAACCCTTTTGTACAAATTATTATGATCTTTCTCCTTAGATCTGGCACAGTTTCCATTGAGATATTCTATTCCGTTAGAAGTAACTCAATTTTGAAGATTGCACAAGCAATTTTTTTTTTGGTATTGATCCTGAAATTTGTTTTCTGAAATTGGATTTTTTGGGTATTTGAACCATGTGTAGGTAAGGAAATCTTTGGCGAGAAATAATGGTATTTTTTCATCCCAAGGGACAAAAAATACCCCACCAAGCCTAGACCTAATAGAGCTCCAACATTTGGGTACTGGAAATCTAATGGAATGGATAATCCTCTATTAACATTGACATTAGGAGGTACACAGAAGGTGTGAGTGAAGGCCCTTGTGTGTTTTATGGAGGCAGACCACCCAAAGGGATAAAAACCAACTGGATCATGCATGAATACCATCTTGCCGATAGTGGAGCCAAGCCTAGCAGTTTTCCAAACAAGAAGGGTTCTTTGAGAGTAAGTATATATATTAGTTGAATTCTTGTATGTGGCCTCCATAGTACTGTTGATATATTCTAATTTGTATGTTTTGTGAGAAAATTGATATATTCTAATTTGGATGTTTTGTGAGAAAATTTAATGGAACTATTGTTCATATACTGGTGAATGTTGATCCAAATGAATTCTTTTCTTTTCATCCTTCTTTAGTTTTGATTCTTTATGAATAGGAACTTATTCATTCAATTAAAATTAACATTGTTTATTTCAAGATAATGTTGTTCTCCAACTTATGATTGGGTGTTGTGTCTAATTTACAAGAAAAATGGTCATTCTGAGAGAGTACAAGGCGGATGATGAGATAAATAGCTAAGTGCAGATGAAGTGATAGCTTCTTTGCCTGATATTGATTAGCAAAAGAAACTGCAACTACCTAAACTTGGCTATTTTAGTAGGTTGTTGGTTGTTGGAGATTGACAATCCTTTCATATAGGGTCTTTTGAATAGTAAAGCCATGGATGGTAATGGAAACAACAATAGATTCAAATATAATCCTCCAACTTTTCTCACAACAATTTTAGCAATAACAATGACAACAATAATGATTTCCCATATGAAATTGTCCCCAAACAATAAGCATTAACATTGAAAAACATAAACAAATTCAATTGTGTCTAGAGGATCTTCTCCTTAGCATATGGGGAAGGTGAAATCCATCTTGCAAATATATTCAACAATATGCAAAACAAATACAACTACAATGTGAACAATATCAACTTTGCTTAATTCAATGCAGCCCAATAAAACTTTCCGACAACAGAACAACAGAACTTCCTAAGCGCATTGAATGACACTCAACAAAATTTTAGATTTCCCTAGATACTAAACATGCATTGGATCTCCTAAGAAACTACTCATCACGAAGATTTTGAATTCTTTTCAACAGGCTAAGATTGATATATGTAAAAAATTCGGGGTACTAACTTATTTTTACCCCTGATCCGTATAATAGTTTCTACGGTATACATGAAGATTGTCATAATTTGTGCAGGGAATGAATAGTCGCATAAGTATGTTATGCGTGCATAGAAATGGATATATACAAGTAGTGTATGAGGTGCAAAAATTGGTTATGGCTTTAGTTATTTATTCATCAGAATATTGTAACATTTCATTATGGCTTATTAATGTTTACAGAGGAGTAGACAAGTTGTTCATACAAAATCCTTCCTAAAATCACAAGGATTATACTTCCAATTTCTACATAAAAGCATAAACTTGTATGACATTATTCCTATACTCAATTAAAAGGTTTGCATTTAAAATATCCATAGATGACATTGGATGCATAGCTATAAGAATCATAAGATCAAAATATTTGCAAGAGATGAGCAGACCCATATCTACAACTAAGTTTCTTTATCAAAGCATATTAAGCAATAATATCAATAATGCAAGAGACATTACATACGACAGACTCTAAGACTAGCTAATATTACTTGTCATAGTATGAAAAATCTGATTGACCTCTATATTAGATCAGTAAAGATCTTAGAATGAGATCCAGACATATTAATCGAGGAGGTTCATGTGCAAATGCATGAATGGGAAAACATGAAAATGAGTTTTTTTGCAGCAAATAAAGCAAGGTCAATAGCGATTGGATTGGGAAGCGATCCCACAATTTCAAAGTCCAGAGGGATTTGCAGAGGTTGCAATAAACTATTGATGAATGATGCCAGAACACAGGGTACTCTATTAGAGCCGCAATCTGGGTACTGTGATTTGATTCGAAATTTTTGAAAAAAAATCCCAGAAGGCCCTGTGAAGAAAGGACATAAATCTCAGTAGGTGGTAACTTGCAATGCAGGCATTCTGTGGCATATTTGTTATGAAGTTTCGATAGTCTATTTCTTACTTGGTAAGCTGTTAGCAACATTTATTTGCACTATTGAGTGCAATTGATTTAAATGGGACTTACAATGCCCTATTTTCTTATGAACATTTACGTCATATAGCTCAGGATGTCTCCGAAATTAGAAAACTCTCTTCATACTTTGAATAGTGAAAAGCAACACTGCTAGTTTAAACTGCTACTATCTTGACACAATATTAATGGTGCACCCGTGTAAACGTGTCGATTTTATTAGATCTGAGAAATTGTGTTTTGCTTGTAATAGCTACATAAATTTCCATCATCCTCTTATTCTAGGCATATTTTTATCATCGACTATGCAAGGTTACTATTTTTAATAGTGTTTTCTATTTTTTTTTTCCAAATAATTTTTAATATTTATTTTATGAGAATTTCTTTTTTTTTTTAACCAATTTTTTTATTTCTTGAGTATATATTTTCAACTTTAAAATAATTACTGATTTATATAAAAAAACAATTAAACCTATGGACCCCGTTAGAGCTAATAACTGAAGCTCTTGAAAAGTGAACAAACCATGGAATACTATTTGTTTTTCATCGTGTAACACGACGAGCCATAAACTCGCTAGAATATTAAATTTTTTAAATTAAATTAAAATAATTTTGAAAGGTTGAAATTGTTTATTGAAAATTAGCTTACTGTTTTTGGATGGATGGTGAATGGATGTATTGTTATCGCATTTCTTATCATAGCAAGTCATTGGCTCAAATCTGCATTTCTTATCATAGCAAGTCATTGGTTCAAATCTCCATAAGTGCTTACCTACTAAAAAATATTGTCCATTGAAAATTAAACATAGATGATCCCACCATCAGTATTTCTTAACACAGGAATCATGTCTGCAAAACACAGTATAGCTCCCATCTACTGACTGAATATAGGAATCATGTCTGCAAAACACAGGATAGCTCCCATCTACTGACTGAATAGTATCTTGTTTCTATTTGTATATTAAGCATGAATCTAGTGTATGTCCGAATCCTTCCAATCATATAGGAATCATGTCTGCAAAACACAGGATAGCTCCCATCTACTGACTGAATAGTAGCTTGTTTCTATTTGTATATTAAGCATGAATCTAGTGTATGTCCGAATCCTTCCAATCATAACGAGGCAAAAAATGAGCTACCGCGTATGGGTCTTTTGGCTGCCTATGAGCTCAAATCGCTTATCCAGTGCCATTTTATTCTTGTGCTCAACAACAAAATCTTTAGTTCTTTATTTAAATTTTTGATGCCCGGATTTCTTAGTATTGATTGCGGAGGTAAAGGAAATCACACTGCCCAAAAGAACATTACATCGGTAAGTGATGATAATTACATAGACGTCGGTGAGATAGCAGACGTAGGTGATGCCTCTCAACAAGCCTACGGTTCCTACTTGCATACTTGCAGACTTAAACCGTAAACGCTTAGCTTGTCCGTCTTTAATCTTAGTCAAATGCATTCTTTAAAAATCCAGATCGATGTCACGTTCGAAAATTGCAACAATTTAGATCCTCCCTTAGTGTGCCTGCAACACAACAACTTGAGTGGTAATGTTCCAGACTGGCTATCCCAACTCTAAAAGCTAAAAGAGCTGTACGTCTCTCGTACTTCTATAATCTATTGCGAGTTCCCGTTCAAAATCATAACAAAACATTAGCAATATTGTTAGAATGTTGTGTAATTTTGTTTGTAATATTGACTAAATGTCCGTGGTTTATATTTCCGTTTTACCGATGTGGTTAAATTGCTGTGTAATGCTGTCTTTAAAGAAGCTTGGTTACTTTTCTTTATAAAAAATTAATTAGGGAAGTTTTTAAAGCGGTTTAAGTATTATGATTGGTTAATATGAGATATGTGAATTCCCCAAATTAACTTCTTAAAATATTGTAAACTTCATTCAATGCCCCATACTCAAATCAGACAAATGGTCAATAAAATTGCCAGAATACATACATGGTGTAATTTATGTTAAATTGATTGTTATTTTATTTTAATTTTCTATAAAATATTATAGCAAAATGGGCCAAGAATTATGGAAAACAGTGTTTGAAAATGCTGTTTCTCTTTCAATATTATATGAGTTCTGGGCATTTATCCTTTAGTGTTCAAATTAACAGATCACTGGATAATAACAATCTCGTAGGATCCTTGCCGAACTTGTCAAATTTTACCGCATTGGAAAAAGTGTGAGTATTTCTTCTGAACGTAAATGCTTATTTTGTTCAATCTTTTTTCATAAGTTAATTGGGTAATATATATATATATATATATATATATATAACTAGGGAATCGTTTGGTGTACAGACATCTTACACACAACAACCTGGGTACTGTTCCAGAGTGGCTATCTGAACTCAAGAACCTTAAAGAATTGTGAGCATCTCTTTCCTACTTCTTTTGCAAATACCTAGTTCAAGAAATAGTATATTATAACATTACGCTCTATCTTTATCACTAAGGCGAACAGGTTTATAGAAAATAATAATTTCAGCGGTGTAATTCCTGCGGGACTCCTCAACCAGACTTGATTGAATTTCAAGTAACGTAATATCTTAATTTTTATTCAGTTTATTAACCAGAAATTCCTATTCACATATCTTGATGTTGACACTTACAAGTCCATTCAAAACGTATTTATTTTGTTTGCTGCAGATACTATGGAAATCAACACCTCTGTATTCGTATGCAAAAGGGAAATGCGTTCTGTATAAATCAGGAAAGTACAAACTGAGTATTGTGCTCGGGATAACCATAAGCGAAGGTTTGCTGATTTCTTTAGCGTTGATGGTGGGTATTGCTTTACATTTGCAGAAACGGCATCTCAATGTGGGTATTGCCGTATATCGGAAGAAGTTCAGGACAAAACAACGTCTCAACGAAGGTCTAGAGATAACTTCAATTCTAAAGTAAAATATTGTAATATGCTGGTAATAAAACTGCGGTTTTACGAAATATTTTCTGGTTGCAGACCACCCGATGATTACGGCGACCAATATAACAAAGTGTAGGGCCTTTTACTCCAGAAGAGATGATGGTAGCGACACAGAACTTTAGTCGGAAGATTGGGCAAGGGGGTTTTGGATCGGTTTCTTTAGTAAATTATTCCAAGGAATAGAGATAGCGGTGAAAGTGCTCTCACTAATGTCCAGAGAAGGTATTCACGAGTACCAGAATGAGGTGATTCTGGGCTTCTTCAATAATCTGCATTTGTCTTGTCTTTAGGCTGCACTCATATATAACGACGACAACAAACAAACAAACAAAAAACAAATATATATATAGATACACACACAGTAAAATTCATGCATAAGCCATTTTACTTGATTGGCAGATTGATTTACTCTCTAGAATCCATCATAAGAACTTGGTGTCTTTACTCGGATACTGTAACGAATCAAGGTGTCTTTACTGTGATACTGTAACGAATCAAGAGAGCTGATGCTGATCTACGATCACATGTCTGGAGGGTCCCTAAGGGACCGCCTTTATGGTCAATATTTAGCTTATTAATGCTTTTTCATTCAGTTGACTTATATAGGAAAACACATATTTGAATTTAAATTTAATTTACAGGTTCTAGCGCTGGACTTTCAACACTAAATTGGAAAATAAGGCTCAAAATAGCTTCGGATGCAGCACATGGTAACTCTTCTCTAAAGCACTTTAATAAGCTATATATTTTTGTAATCTAAAAACTTTATTTCATGATCTAAATATCTTTTGATCTAAAAACTATTTCAGTTTCATGAACGAGGTACTCTTGATCGGCATCTTTCTCATGTTATCGGCATGCTATCTTTTATGAAGGATTGGAATACCTGCACATAGGTTGCACCCCAAAGATAATTCACAGGGATATTAAGAGCTCCAACATCTTTTTAGACATCTATATGAACGGAAAACTAGCCGACTTTGGTCTCTCGAAGATGACAGCTGACGAAGCCGGGGAGGCTTCACATGTGACCACTATGGTGAAAGGAACGCCGGGATACCTCGATCCAGAGTATAATATCCCACACATAACTTGTACTTTGTTTGCAATATTAGTCCTTGATGCTGAATAAACTCATTTTCGTTTGGGATGTTTCTGCAGGTATTTTCGCACTCAAATGTTGACTGAGAAGAGTGATATATATATATATATATATAGTTTCACCTCGTTCACTGGGTAAGAAATGTTATTATAATTTATCATTATAAACTGGAAACGCCAACCGTTGATGGCAATGCGCTGCACGTTCCAATAGTTTATGATATTCTGATACATTTTCCTACAG
The DNA here is from genome assembly GCA_031772625.1 of Pinus tabuliformis. Lineage (NCBI taxonomy): Eukaryota > Viridiplantae > Streptophyta > Pinopsida > Pinales > Pinaceae > Pinus > Pinus tabuliformis. Next base: position 256,764,985 of record CM062810.1, on the reverse strand, counting down.
TTTAAATTTATGATAATCCAATGCAATTTATTTAATATATTTGGACGGATTTATAGGTGACACCGTGTGTGTACGTGGAGATGGATGAAATTCCCGGCAAATTAATAACTTGTGAAATTGAAGAAATTGTAGACAAGAGGATGGGTGGAAACTACGACGTTGAATCAATTGTTGATTTTGCCAAACTAGCCCTTAGATGTGTTGATGCTAAGCCATCTTTTAGGCCTACCGCCAGTGAAGTTGTTGCAGAGATAAAAGAGATTATCACATATGAGAATAAGGATAATGCTCTCCCAATTTCAGAGGAAATTGTTATCGAACATGGAGATTCGCAGGCTGGCTCCCTTCATTTACATGCAGAGTGCAGTAAACCCAAAGATATGGTGTGGCGTGACAACAGCTGCAACATCAGTCAAGCAGGAAGATGAGTGGAAATGTAGTATATCAATTCCATGATGGAGATGTAGATCTATAGAAAGGAACGAATGGTCTCTTATTCACCATATCATAGTAACTTTGAATTGAATTATGTATGCGATAATGAAAGCAGTATGCTTCTTTAATAAAGTTGCTTTGACGAATTGACAATGGCCTTAAACTAACAATCGTACACTTTATATTTCTACTTTTATGTGGAATGAAATGGATCCAGGAATAAGCTGTACGTATATGTCAATCATTTTATTTTCGTGCACTATAGATCTTTTCTTTTATCTTGAATAGATACGTTGAATGAATTAGTCCATGGAGCAATTTTATTTTAAGGTACGCATGATTTTCTTGAATCTTAATTAAAATTTCACTTATCAATTCAATGGGCTTGTCGAAAGGTTTTTTGATCGATTCTTACCCCCATATCCCCTATACTCATTCACTTTCGCCGAGCTATCCTTTTATTTCGGGCGTAGATTTCTAATAAAGTAGCGCTAGTCAGTTCAACGGTCTCTACCCAGGACGTGCACGTTTTCTTTTCATGTCGAACGAATTTATACAAACCTACCGAATGAGAATGTACAAACGCCGGACAAGAAATCATTATTATTTTTTATATATATGTTACATGAAATGGATTATCAAATGTAGGTGGAAACAACATTAAAAAAATAAATAAAAAATAATACACATTTCATAACATATTAATAATTCTATATATTACAATTCAATATAAAAATGGAAATGGAAAAAATATTTCATTTTTATTTTTAATTTTAAATTAGATTAAATGTTTTCCTAACATAGAATTAGACTTATTTTAAATTTATTAAGTATTTAAAAAATCAAATTTATTAATATGTAAATATTTTTAATGAAAAGACATTTATCAATGTTAATAACTTATATTTCGTAAGTTCGGATAGAAGAAGGGTGGTTTAATTTCATCTTTAAATAGACTATATTCCACATGAATACTATGAATTTTCATAAAGTTGGAGTTCAAACACCTTTTGTAACTTAGCAAAGTCAAGTTTACCTTAACTACCAACAAAAATAAAATAAAAATAATAATAACTTAGAATTTATTTTTTATCATTTTATCTTGAAGTTATTTTATTTTAACATAAGGTTATTTTTGTTTTATTTTGTGAGAGTGAAATGTTTACCTAACATTGGCTGCAACAATAATTTTATATCATATTTAAAGTTAAACACTTAAAAAAATGTTATATTTAAAAAAAATGAATTTGAGAAAATCTATAATTTTTTTAAATATTTCAATAAAATTTTTAAATAAATTATTTGAATATGCATGCTAATTAATCTATTTTATATAATGTATCATATAAATAAAGTGAAAATATAATAATATTAATTTAATGTTAATCATAATAAATATTTCAATATTTAAAAATAAGAACTAATTAAAATGAAAAAAAAACAATAATTTTTTAATAATAATAATTTAATTAAAATGAAAAAAAAACAATAATTTTTTAATAATAATAATAATTTAATGTAAAATAATTACTAAATTTAACACCAAATTGGTTTATGAGGATATCTATTTATGGAAAAAAACCTACCTCGGATGGATTTAATTCATAATTTATTTAGGCTCCTCTCCATTTGAAATTGAAATAGTAAGCAGGAAATTGAAGAAATGGTAAACAAGAGGCTGGGTGGAAACTACGACATTCAATCAATTGTCGATTTTTCCAAACTATAGCCATTAGATATGTTGATGCTAAGCCATCTTTTAGGCCTACTGCCAGTGAAGTTGTTGCTGAGATAAAAAGAAGTTATCGGAGATGAGAATAATAATAATGTTCTCCCGATTTCAGAGGAAATTGGTATCGAACATGGAAATTTGCAGGCCGGCCTCGTTCATTTACATGAAGAGTGTAGTAAATCCAACGATATGGTATGGCTTCACAACAGCTGCAACATCAGTCAAGCAGGAAGATGAGTTGAAACGTAGTTTATCAGTTCCATGGTGTAAATGTAGATTTATAGAAAGGAACCGTCTCTTATTCATATCATGGTAATTTTGAATTGGATTTTTAATTTTAAATCATGATTATGATAATGAAAGCAATATGCTTCTTTAATAAAGTTGCTTTAACAAATTGACAATGGCCTTAACTAATAATTGTACATTTTATATCTCTACTTTTATGTTGAATAGATATGTGGAATGAAATGGGTCAAGGAAGAAGCTAGATGTATATATCAATCATTTTAATTTCTTGTACTATGCATCTTTACTTTTATCATGAATAGATACGTGGAATGACTTAAGCTAGGCTAGATGTATATATCAATCATTTTAATTTCTTGTACTATGCATCTTTACTTTTATCATGAATAGATACGTGGAATGACTTGGTCCATGGAGCAATTTTATTTTGGGGTATACATGATTTTATTGAATCCTAAATAAAATTTCACTTATCAATTCCATGGATTTGTCGATAGATTCTTCAGTCGATTCTTACCATCAGATCCCCTATTATACTCGTGCATTTCGCCAAGCTACCATTTCCTGTGAGGCATATATTTCTAATACAGTTCAAAGGTCTTAATGCATGATGTGAATGTTTTTTTTCCACGAGGAATGAATTTATATTATGTTGCATGGGTTTCTAGAAACGTGGGAATACTGGGAATTTGGGTACAGGTTTTGGGAATTGTTAGAAGTTTGTTCAAAATTTATAGGAAACCGCTAATTAAGAATGGTAATATTATATAATGAATTTTTTTTAATGATCAAAATTAATATTAATTTCAAATACTAAAATACTAAAATCAATTTAATTATATAAATAAAAAATATATAATTTTTTTTATATAAAAATATATTGGCTAGGTGTATTTCTCTCCCTTTTATATATATAAAATGTCAAACTCATTATCAGTACTTTGACATGTTTTTCTAGTTATTTTTATGAGAAAAACAACTCTAATGTTTAAGCATTGAATGCCATGTAAAATATGCACACACTCATTATTAGTTCTCTCACATGTTTCTCTAGTTATTCTTACAAAAAAAATAACTCTAATGTTTAAGCATTGACTGCCACATACAATATGCACACACAATCATCTGCAATATATATACATAAACAACAGAAGAAATACTCACTAGCTTGACATCCCAGATATGGGCCTTACTTAGAGGTGTCACACACTTCCTTAACTCACCAAGAGATTGCTCCAATTTCTCAATTAAGGATATCGGTGTTAAAGATGTCTGTGGCCTTTCTTCCTGTGAAGCTTTCAACATAGGTTCATGTTTTGTGGGCAGTTCAACATATTTCTCTATAAACTTTGTATTCCCCAACCCTCGGGAACCCTAGAACTCCAAAAAAACAGTCTTCAAAGCTCTCATAACTTTCCCAAGCTCCCATTGAAGCTCTCGTTGAAAAGGTAACATTCCCATACACTTCGAAAGTTCTCAGGAGCGCAAGAACGATTGGAATGGGTTTCCCACATGTAGGAAGAGATTCCCTTGTAACAGAGAATTTAGACAAACTACCGAATGAGAATGTACAAAAAACTCATATTTTTTTTTTTAATGTTACATGAAATGGATTATCTTAGATGTATTTGTAGAGAATATTTCTCTAAAAAAAAATAATACACTAGTTTAAAAATATTAATAATTTTCATATTACAATTCATTATAAAAGAAATGTGAGAAAATTATTTAATGTGCATATAAAGTAACATGAACTTAGATCAATCTTAAATTTATCAAGCATCTACAAGGATCAAATCTCTTAATATTATCAAGCATCTACAAGGATCAAATCTTTTAATATGCAAATCTCTTTTAAAGTGAAAAGAGATTTTATCGATGTCAAATATTTATAGATCGGAAGTTAACATAGATGTAGGTTAGGCTATATTCCACATGAATATCATGGGTCAATACCATGGGTTTTCATAAACATGGAGAAATTGACTATGTCAAATTTACATTAACTACCAGCAAAAATAAAAATAAAAATAATAACTTAGAAATTTTACTTTTATTATTTTAATTTAAAGTTATTTTTATTTTAACATGGGGTTATTTTAATTTGACCAACTGAAGTTTTACTTTTATTATTTTAGTTTGAAGTTATTTTTATTTTAACATAGGGTTATTTTAGTTTTAATTTTATTTTGACCAAGTGAAATGTTTACATGATATTATATTCAAAGTTAAATACTTAAAAAATATTATATTTAAAAAAAAAAATTGAGTATGATAAAATGTATAGTTTGTATTCTTTTTAAAAATATTTCAATACAATACTTAAATAAATTATTTGAATATCTATATTAATTAATCTATTTTAATATCAAGTTTTTATAATGTAATATTTAGTTAAAGTGAAAATAAAATAATATTTATTTAATGTTAACAACAATAAAATATTTTAGTGCTTAAAGAGGAATTAATTAAAAGAAAAAAAAATTAGTTATTTTCTGATAATAATAATAATCTAATTTCAAGGAAATAATTAAGTTGGATATCAAATTGGTGTATGGAACTCATGTTTGTGGGAGAAAGGATCTACCTCCAAGTAATTGATTGTTAAAAATCATAGAAGAATGCATACTTTAAGCTCTTTTCGTTTTGAACCGATTCTTAACCATTAAGGAAATGTGTAATGCATTTTAGTCTTAAAATAAAATTACTATGTATTTAAAAATATTAATAATTATAAAAAAAATCAACATAAATCATAAAAAAATAATATTGCAATATACAAAACTAAGTAATATTGAGGTTAAAATATATATTAAAAAAACAGTTTAATGTGTACATAAACTCAACAAATAAAACATTGCAATATTCATGTTAATTAAGACATTTCAATATCAATTATATATATATATATATATATATATATAACAATTTTAAAAAATAAATTGAGACATTTCAATATCAATTTTATATATATATATATATATATATATATATATATATATATATATAACAATTTTAAAAAATAAATTGTTGTGGTTAAAATATTTGAAGTAGTTTAGCTATCTTATATTTTAGTCCTCTTTCAGGTATATTTTTAGACAATTTTTCTTGAAATTTAATAAACAAATCCAGAATTTTAGGTTTAACCTATATAGCCTAAATAATCTAAATGCCCAAAAATATTTCCAATACATTTAAAAATGCAATTTAAATAATAAAAAAACTACATAGTGTGTGCATATATATATATATATATATATGAGAAAGAAAGTAAATTGTTAAAGTTGTTCAATATTAATGAAGTTTTATTGTTAATGAAAGCGTTGTGTTACTAAAGGATAGTTATCACCATGGGATATTCCTATATAATCTTATAATGAGTAATATTTGATTACTGCCATATAAATTAAATGGTTGATGAATAAGATAGACATAAATATACTTACTTTATTATACATTTGGCATTACCAATTGAAAAATAAATCAAATCATAAATAATAATAATAATAATTAAAAGAATTGATATGTGACTTAAACATATCACTTTACTATGGAGATACCTAACTATAATTATTTATTTCAATACTACATCTTAGTACTACCACAAGACCAAAAATCTATAACTCATATTTACATGGCACACTAATCAATTTAAATAAAAGTGAAGAAAGGGCATAGTACTCCTAAGATGAATCTCAATCTTAGATATGTGAATACTAAAAATATTTTGAAATATTTCATTGAGGTTAAATCCCTACCATCTGTGTGATAATTATTGGTAATTAAATTAAAATTTTGGAATTATTATTCCAAAATAAACAGGGCTATTGGTCTAATTCCACTAATTCCACTCACAAGCATGTATATTTTGGAATAAAACTTCGAGAATTTTAATTTAATTATCAATGATTATTAGTTGGATGGTGTAGATATAACTTGCATCATAGTAGTATACAAAAATCAAAGTTTGAAATTTATCTCCAAAGTAGTTATGCTCTTTTACTTTTTTAATTAAATTGATTAATTAGAAAAATAAAGGTGTTACGAACAATTTCCATATGAAGTGATTTATGGTTTATATTTACAAATTAGGGATATCCATGGTAAATTGAGGGTAAATCTCTATGATTAAGAATCTTGTTCCATGTTTTTTTAAATGTATATATGTTTAACTCATATATTAATTATTTAATTACAATAATAACGCATAGTCTAAATAGGTCACGATTAGAAACTCCTTGTTATAGTGAAATTGTGTCTTTCCTTTTAACAAGGTAAAAAGAAAAGAAGAAGCTAAGTCCTTTTACATTTGGAGGGTGCTAGTTCTCAAGTGTGACACAAAATGGGAGCGCAAATCGTGCCTCAACATTTGAAACCTTGTTTCTGTAGTTTTCAAAAGCTAAAGAGGCATAATGCCTAACAAACTGCCCTAGTAAAAAACAAAATTTACACCGCATAGTAAAAAAAGATTACATCAGATTCACCAAAATTGATTCACCGACTCTTCTGGCTGTTGTCCCTGTTTGTTGCTGTATCTGGAGGAGGTGTTTGTTGCTGTATCTGGAGGAGGTTTCTCCTTGCTGACTTTGGTTTAATGATTTTATATATTCCACAACTTCTTCCAGGTGCTTGCATTTATCCTTTAAGTCTTCAATTTCAGCTTTTTGATTATCAATGTCTCTTTGCTTATATACATTGATTATCTTCATCTCGGCTCTTAGATCCTTAAGAGATTGGTTGAAACGACCAATCATAAATCTGTTGGCCCTATAGGTCGGGCAACTCTCGTTCTTCTCTACTTTCTCCAACGGGTTGCAAGACATTTTTTCCCTCTGTTTTATTCTGTCAGCTGTTTTTTCTTTGCTTGAAGGATGTGCTCTTGTCTTTGACCGATTGCTTCTTTTTTCTCTATTGCTTTTGTCTTTGTTTTGGACTATGGTTGCTATCTTCAGCAATTCCTTGTTAAGCCTGCAATACTGTGAATACTTTGAAATCCAAAGGCAGTTAGAGGGCACTATAGTGGACTTCTTCTATGACAGGGAGGAAAGGAGCTCAATATTCTCAGGTTCAGATATTTGGAATCTGCGCAAGGAGGAGAGGAGGCTATGGGTTATGTTGTTTATGAAGGGAGAAGACTGGGGATGATTGATACGAAACAGGTAGGGGTGCTTCTCTAAAATTAGAACTAAATTGAGATTGATTACAATCCAATAGCCAATGACACATTTATATGAGAATGTATACTAGATAGGAGAGAGTAACTGTTACCTTCGCATTGTGTATTGATGGCAAGATAAAAATTCAGCGCACTGTCTGCACTTGATCCTTCAACTGTTGAACATTGTTGGGCAAGAAACGAATGCAAAGTGAGGAGAATTGAAGAGTAATTTTGCTGATGGCTCTGAAACTTTATGCTAATATATTCACTGTTTCTCCTTGAATTACTTCCTACGATGCTTACATGCTGCTTATCTTTAACCCAGTGATGAAGATACCAGCTCGGGTGCCTCAATTTATATTTTTTTGGGTGATGAAAATACCTTTTGCTGTAGGTATCCAGCGTGCTTTGATTTCCCTTGACTGCACAGGTATCCATCCTAATCCGGAATTGACAGTCGATACCATCTCTATTCTGGTGATGTTTGAAATGACAAATAACCTCTCTATTCAGCGCTGAAGGATGAATGTAGGCTTCATTTATGTTGTGAGGGATCATTTTTGGGATTGAAAGGATCCCCTGCTCTGTGCGAGGAAGATAGCACTTGATGGCATGGAGATCAATGCTACAAACTTCAGTATTACTACTACCTGATTTGATGTTATATGTCCTCTTGTAATTTTCTATCCATGCCTCATTAGCAAACAAATTATGGGATATTTTCCTGATAAGTTTCATTGTTATCTTTGACAGTCTCGACTTGCCTTTCCACTACCTTGTTGGCTAGATTGTCCGCATCCTTATTTTGACTTCTTAAAACATGCTTGAAGGCTATTTTCCCTGAATTTTTTGTGCTAATTCTAATTCTCTGACTTATTTTGTTGATTGGGTCCTTTATCCCTTTTTTACATAAGATATTTGTCCCTAGCAGAAGACTATAAGCTTTCATCCTATTATTTGACATCTCTCATAGGCCCCATTCATAGGTTGTCATTCTCTTACCATTTGGGTCTAGAGTTAGACCACCTACTCCTGCTCTGCCTAGGTTGTTTTTTGAAGCTCCGTCAAAGAATAGAATGTACTTCCTTTGATATTTAATCCAATCAGCCATTTCTGTATCATTCATACGTAATTTCCATTCCTTGTTTTTTGCAATGTATTTGTTTTTTTTTTAACTTCTGATTTGTTTTCTATTAGAGCTTTGTTGTACCAGTCCTTTTTTTCTTGTTGTAAGTTGTTCTAGTCCATTCTTGCTGCTCCATTTATACCTATTATTTCTGAAACTTGACTCCAAGTTTTTGATAGAATATTCCCTATACTTGGTTTTTGTCCTTTGAATATACACTTGTTTCGAGCTAACCATATTTGCCAGCATAGAATGGAGGGGAGGCATTTCCATATTCTATTTATTGTGACTTTTTTCTTCTTAGTATAAGGGTAGCTTTTTACCCAGTTTTTGTGAAGATTTGTCAGCTGAGTTGAGGAGCTTATGCTTAAATCTAGAGGGCTTATCAGTTGCTTCCAGCACTCTCTCGCCATCATGCAGTTCATAAACAAGTGTTGGATAGTTTCCTCCTCCATTTGGCACATGACACATTTAGAGGGCCCTTGAAAGCCTTTTTTTTTTAATTTTCCGTTGTGAGAATTTTGCCTTTTAGAAGAGACCATATGAAAAATTTGATTTTGGGCAAACACTCATCTTTCGAAATTGCTTTCCAAAGATTCAATTCATCATGGCTGTTGTAATTTGAAGATGATTATATCTTGATTTCACTGTATAGTTTCCCCCTCTTGGATCCCAAACAAACTCATCTTGTTCCTCTTTATTAATAGGCGTTGCCCCAACTAGTAGAATTTTCAAAGCTTCCCATTGGCTTTTCAATCTTGGAGGTATTGCCAACACTTTCCATTTTATCCAATTATTCTGATCCCACTCAGAAATTGAGTATAAGGTGTTGAGATTTTTTTCTTCCATCCAATTTTGCAATCCTCTTAGATTTTGCTGCTGTCTTAGAGGATTTTTCCCCATTATTCTATCATCCCATATAGAAACTGTTTCTCCATTGCCAGGATTTTTATAAATCTGATCTCTTATGTGGGGAATGATCTTTTTCACCAATTTCCAAATTTGGGTACAAGGCTGTTATGGAATTATTTCAGAGAGCATTTTTGTCCTTTGACAATTCAGATATTTCCTTGTTAGAGCTTTTTCCCATCACTAATATTTTCCATTTGTCATTCTCCAGACGATTTTGGTCCATAGAGAAATATTCATTAATCCTAGTAACCAAATTTTGATTCCTCTTTTATCAAATGGAAGAGTTACTTGCTCCCATCGAACTAGGCTGAATTTTTTATTTTCTTGTTTTCCTCCTTGCCATAGGAAGATTCTGATTATTAGTTCCATTTGCTTGTGGGCCCTTGCCGAAGCCATTATTATTGCATACTGGTATATTGGCAGAGCCGAAAGGAGGGCCTTAATCATTATTGTTCTTCCTGCCAAGTTGAGCCACATCATTCCCCAATTATGAATTTTTCCCCTAATTTTCTCCACATGCTCATTCCAAACTTCTGATTTGACCATTTCCTTTACTAATGGAAGCCCAAGATAGATGAAGTGACTCCATTTTATTTGTACAAGTATTTCCATTACTTGTGAAATTCTCTAAATCGTATTTGTAGGAATATTCCAGCTATAGATTCTACATTTGTTGTTGTTTAAAAGTCCTCCTGAGACTAAGAGAAAATCATCTAAAACTTTTTTGAATCTTTTTGCAATGATGCAAGATGCTCCCCCTATGAGGAGGGTATCGTTTGCAAAGAGGGAATGATTTATCTCTTTGACTCCTCTTGAGATTTGAATACCTGTAATTTTTTTTCTCTGATTTTCTAGCTGGACACTCAGAGATTCTGCCATTATAATGTAAAGGAAGGGAGAGAGAGGACATCCTTGTCTCAATCCTCTAGAGCTTTGAAAAAAATTTCTTGGCCTTTCGTTAATTAAAGGGACTATCCATGGATTTGTTATACATGCCAAAATGGTCTCTATGAAGTTTATTGAGATGCCAAAATTTTTGAGGACTACTAAAAAAATTTTATGATTTACTCCATCAAATGCATTAGCCATGTCTAACTTGATGACCATTCCCTTTTCTTTTCTTTGAATGCTACTGTGAATGGCCTCCTGTACAATTATCACATTATCTGTGATTTGTCTTCTTGGAACAAATCCACCTTGATTTTCTGAAATAATTGTTGGCAGAATTTTTTTAATTCTATTTGCCAAAATTTTGGTGATTATTTTGTAGGACGAGTTACACAAAGAGATAGGCCTATATCTGCCAAAGGTTGTTGGATTTGGCTCTTTGGGAATGAGGGCCAAGTAGGAGGCTTTTGTACTTCCCCCAATTTTGTTTTTTTTGAAGGCATTTTTAATCATTCTCATTAAATCTTTCCTGATAGTTTCCCAATGATTCCTGTAAAAAGCTATTGTGAAGCCATCTGGTCCTGGAGCTTTATCAGGATGTAGACTCCACACTGCTTCTCTGACTTCCTCCTCAGTGACATCTTTGTCTAAATCTCTATTTTGTTGCTCGCTGATTTTTTTGTTTGTTTGCTGCAAAAATTCTTCACTATCAGCTTGCTGGTCACTTGCTGAGAGTAAACCTTTGAAGTGGTTTTGGGCTACCTTCTTAATTTCTTCTATTCCTTTTATTTCTTGCCCCTCTACTTGTATCTATTCAATCTGATTTCCAGCTCTCCTTATTTTCATTGTGTTATGGAAAAAAGCGGTGTTTTTATCTCCAGCTTTCAGCCATAAACATCTTGATTTTTGCCTGCTTTCTTCTTCTTCTCTTCGATTTTGCTTGTATAATTCCAAAAAAATCTCTTTTTCTTGTAGATAGTCCTAATCACTTTCTTCCTTGCTCTCTCTTTCCTTACTAATATTATCCATTTTTTTTTGAAATTCTATTTTGTTTGCTTTATCTCGAAGGTCATTTTCTCTTGCCCAGGTTTTTAAATGGATTCTTAGATTCTTTAACTTTGTTTCCCACACATACTAGGGTGAACCTGTTACACTTGTTTTCCAACTTTCCTTGATTTGTTTGCCAAACTCTTCTTTGTTGTCCCATATTTTGTTGTACTTGAAGGGGAGATGTCCTTGGTTTTCCAGATTACCCAAAGTCAACACCACCGGCTTATGATCTGAAGCTGAAGCGTGAACAATTTTGCTTTTCACAATGGAGTAGGCTGCTGCTATATTTTCATGGATAAGAATTCTGTCAAGTCTTTCCTTTATATTGTTTTTCCCTATTCTTTTGTTACTCTAGGTATACTTTCCATTGCTTGAAGGAATGTCAATTAGTTCTTGTTCTTCTATTATTTCTTCTAGCGTTATTCTTGATGGGTCAATGCGGTATTTCCCACCAAACTTCTCATCTGTATTCCTAATCAGATTTAAGTTTCCTCCCAATATGAGATTCCCACTTTGTCTCTCTGTTGTTTCTTCTTTCACTGACTTCCAACAATGCTCCGTCTCTGTAATGGTTGGGGGAATAAACATTTATAATGCAATATTCCTCCTTTGTGTTGATATTTTTCAGATCTGTTCTTATCTAATGTGTGCTGGTTTCTTGGTTGACTAAATCCTATTTCTTTTTGTTCCAAATAACGCATATTCCTCCTGAAGCTCCAATAGCTTCTAGAGTTGTTCCATCATAATCTTTTTGTTTTTGGATCATATTTTGACTTTCTTGTTTGCTTACTTTGGTCTCTTGAATCATGAAGATGTCTGGCTGCTCCTTTTTTATTATATCTCTGACTGTGTTGATTTTAAAGGCAGTTCCAAGACCCCGACAATTCCAAGAGACTGTAATCATTACTTACTAGTTTTTTGGTGTGACCCTCCCTTTTCTTTTTGCTGATATTTTTCGTTGCTTCCTGTCTGTTTACCAAGAAAGGAGTCCATTGGCTGTTGTGTTCCTATAGCCATTTCCTTAGCTGCAACCTCGTCCCTTATTTCTTTATTATATTTCCTTCCCACTTTTCTTGGTTGATCCCATATTTGGGGGTTTTATTTTACTTTGTTTCTAGTTAGGATTCGATCCACAGAGGGCGATGGTGGAGATGGAATATGGTTAGGGGAAGGTATGTGAGCTAATGCATTGTGAGATGTGGAGGGGGAGTGGGGGATCTTGGGAAGGGCAGGTCTTCTCCCAAAGGTTCAAAAGGGTTTGGGGATGAGAGAACTAGAGGAACAATATTTATTGGTGGGAGTGGGGCTGTTTCAGTTGTCTCTTGTGGCTGTGAGGAGGTCGAAGTGTTCTGTTTATTGAGAGGTTTTTTCTTTTTACTTGTTCCCATGTGTTTTCTTGTACTTCATCATTTTTAGACTCTTTTTTTTACTACATCTATTTGCAAAATGACCATACTCGTGACATACCTTGCATTTAAATGGTATTTTCTCGTAGTCCAGTTGTTGAATATGGGTCCACTGATTGACTTTGATCCTTATCACCTTTGGGAAACCTTTCCCTAGGTCTACTTCCACGCATATTCTTGCGCAAGCATGCATGTTGTCTTTGGGTTCACACCTGTCTATATATTTACCCATTGCATTTCCAATAGCTTTTACCGAGTCATCACCCTAGCAATGGAGAGGGAGATGCGGTAACCTGACCCACACCAAGACTACACTTGGCACATCCATCTCTGGATCAAAATCTGGTGTCCATTTGTTCAGGTATAAACCTCTCGAGTCCATGAAATAAGGTCCATTTCTGAATATTAAATCTCTGTCTTCCCTTGTTTCAAATAGGAAGGTGTAATACCCCCTTCCGCAAAAATGAATAGCTATCTTCCCTTGAGTATTTGCATTCCAGTTTCTTTCCACCCATTTCTGGACTGATTTGGGTGAAGGCCAAAGTCTTGTAAACTGACCCACGAGACCGTGTTCTGCTAAGGAAATGGTAGTTTTCCTTGGTAGAGTTGGCGGTAGAGAGATCTCAGGAATATCCGCAAGTTTCTTCACAAATTTGTTAACTGATGGCCTGATTCTTGGAGCTCCATTTTCTGATATCAGTGATGCAAATGCTTCTTCATTTTCATTGGTCCCTTGGTGAGAGGAAGAGAGGGGGTCTCCCTCTGAATAGGGATGCATGGTTTGGGTTGCCTCAGCAGTAGGAGGCTGCCAAGAGAGGGGACTGTGGATGACAGCGTAGGCTCGAGATAAAACAACTCAGTAAAGGCATGTGTAGATCATTCAAAGGAGCTTCTTCTGATGGATCAAGCAAGGCCTGGGGAGCCTCAACAGCAGGGGGTTGCCGAAGCAAGGAAGCTGTAGGAGGTAGCGACGGCTAGGTATCCAATGACAGGTTAAGCGCACGCAGAGATATCTGATAGCTTCATAAATATGGGTAATTTCATCAACATCTTGTGCCTTTATTAGACAATGCCTAATAATAATAATATTGTAGTAGTTATAATTTAGTTATTTTTTAAGACTTTATTTTTTCTTTTTTGAGCATGAAATGTATCATGTGATATGTGTTTTGATGTTTATTATGGATTAAGATATATCCGTTTTTTTCAACCATTTAATTTATATGACTACCCTAATTATAACTTTATTTTTAATTATTAATTCTTTGTTATTATTATTTATTATAAAAGAATTTAATATATGAGTTACACATCTATACATTTAAAATATGTAACAAGATTCTTAACTATGAACATTAGCCTCCACTTTACATTGGAGAATTTTCTTATACTATAAATAGAATTCTTTACAATATCATAAACTAAAAATACCATAATTCATGTTCATATGACATTTTTTTCAATTCATCAACTTGATAACTATTTTTAAGATCAAATATCAATCTTTGATTTATAGCTATTGTTTAAAAAAAAACAACCTACTAACTATTTAATAATATTTATATTAAAGTACTTAATAATATTTATATTAAAAATTTAAAACTTAATTGAAAATAAACATTTTATCAACCTAGTAAAAAAAATTTACACAGAATTCTTTTCTTTTTTAATTGAATCTGAAAAAAACAAAAATAAATATTAACAATTAAACGCATTAAAATATTCAAATACAAATTCTTGTGAAAAAAAACACAGAACTCTCAAAAATATATGTACAGCCAAACAAAAGTTCAAAGACAAAACTATGCAAAATAATTCCGATCAACTATTTTATTTATTTAATTATATGTAAAAGAAAAATGATAAAGATAAAATGATTCAAAATGATTGCCCTGCTTTTTCCATATCATAAGCGATGAAAATAAAGTAATACCAGAAATTTTGTAATGATGTGGATAAGGTGTTCTTTAATACGAGGAACAAATATGCCAATGTCATAACAAAACAATGATGCGTATATCATTATTAGGTTCACTAACAAAAGGGGTCCGGTACGCATAATAACGGAAAGTAATCCATATTAATCGCGTAGTGTAACGAGTTGGAAGAGTTGTGGAAGAGTTGTTTGGAAAGTTATAGAAATTTTGATTATATTCAGAGAAAATTTGGAAAGGATTTTTGTAAATTCAAATTGTAGTTGTTAAACTTCAAAATTTTAAGTGTCTTAGACGTTTTTGATGGTGTTCAATCCATTTCCATCATCAAAAACATGATTCAAAAATTGTCTTTACAAAATTTTTCGGAATTTTTTTACCCAGATTCCAGCCACTTTTAACCGTCCGGACAATTCCTCCCCCTCGTTAGACAACTCCCATATTAATATCTGTCATAATGAAGGTGATAAAAACACCTATTTAACAATTAAGAGCAGTTAACTTCATTGGAAATTATAAAAATACACTAACAATAGAGATGTAGCGACGATTTTAAATTAAATTATTAAACTAAAATATTTTTTTAAACGTCATTTTATTTTATAAATTTAAATTATTAAATCTAACTAATAATTTTAAAATGATCAGAATTGAAAATCACTAAAATTCTAAATTAGGGGATCCAATAATAATAAAAAGATTAACTCCGTCATTTATACAAATAACTAACCACAAGTAGAACGTGAAATCCGCAATCAATTGTTGCCTGCCGTTTCCAATGATGATGGTCACGATGGAACTTTCCTTTTGGGACGATGCATGAAATTTGAAAACCACTAACGACAAGGAAGACATGGAATCCGTACCCGATATTTTCTTCTTTCAACTGTTCCCACTGTATCACCATTACTTTTACATCCAATCCAAATGCATTCTTGTGTGGAAGACAATAATTTATTTTACAAGTGGATATCAATTAAACATAAAGCATCCTTTCCAAGAATATCATTCAAATATATTTTTACATTTTTTGTCTTTTAAATATCAAATACTATGCAAATAAACATAAAGCATCCTTTCAAAGAATATCAAACAAATATATTTTTACATTTTTTGTCTTTTAAATATCAAATACTATGCAAATATTAGCACAGTGATATTAGCATATATTAGCATATATTAGCACAGTGATATTAGCATATGTGATTAATATACACCAAAGGCTTATAATTATAATTAATATGATTATTATTATTAATTAATTTTTTTTGGAAGGTGGCAAAATCTATCAAACTCAAGTGTGAAACCAACAGAGACGACAACCATCTCTAGCTGCAAATAAACATAAAGCATCCCTTCAAAGAATATCAATCAAATATATTTTTACATTTTTTCTTTTAAATATCAAATACTATGCAAATATTAGCACAGTGATATTAGCATATATTAGCACAGTGATATTAGCATATGTGATTAATATACACCAAAGGCTTATAATTATAATTAATATGATTATTATTATTAATTAATTTTTTTTGAAGGTGGCAAAATCTATCAAACTCAAGTGTGAAACCAACAGAGACGACAACCATCTCTAGCTGCTATCCGCGAATGTCGGTTTGATTCATCACCGTTATCAAGGATTATTAATTAATATTACTACTATTATAAATTATTATTATTACTAAATAATAAATATGGTTTTATTTAATATTATTATTAATTAATAAATATTAACAGTACTTAATTAATTAATTTATATTTTATTTATTATTAATAAATTCATTAAATAATTAAGTAATTAATTCATTTTTATTTTTTTAGAGAAAAAGTTTTTCAGTGTAAATCACATGATAATGATGATGATGATGATGGTTAACGTCCACTGAGACCAAATTGGTCTATCGGACCTACAATTTTCTTAATTTTTACTTGTCTGGCTCCTCGTCTTTCTTGGCGAGATTGGTGTTGTAGCTTTCTTTCTTTTCTCTACGGTCTTCCAACTTCCTTTGTCTTGCATCTCCTTCATCTCTTCTGGTTCTTGGGACATTGGTGTCTTAGCTTCGCGATCTATAGTCGAAGAAGTTTGGTTTAGGAGATCTGCTTTGCTGTTAAATGAAGATTTCTTTTCTGCGGTATTCAGATCCTCATAACTGTTGATTTGTTGGGGCGGGCTTTCTCCTTGCTTGCTTTGAGAGTTGTTTCCTTCTTCCTTGATTTCTTGTGACTCAGAGTTTTCTCTAGAATATTCTTCTTTGATGATAGTGTAGTGTTCTTTTTGTGCTCCTTCCCACCATGTAGATCTGTGGTGGTTTTTTCTAGCAAAATATATTTGTCGACGCATTTCGAACCAAGAAGTGTGGTTCATCGTTTCATTCAATAACTCATTAATAATTAAGTAATTCATTATTAATAATTTAAAATAATCATTAACAATTTATTAAAAAAATAATTAAAAATAAGCATTGCACTGTAGTTGATTCTCATCTTGAGACAATATTTGTCACAATGTGATGTTGAACCATGGTTGACCATGATCGATATTATAAACCCAAGGGAATAATAAACCCTAGGGATATCAAAAACCCACAGGATTATAAACCTAATGGAACAATATTAAACACTAGAAATATGAACCCTTACATTAATAAACCCAAGGGATTGATATTATAGACCCAATAGAATAATAAACCCAAGGTATATAAACCCTAAGATAAATATTATAAACCCTTAAATAAATATGGTTGACCATGGTTTATTTCCATATTAAGAAAATCCTTGTCATAATGTGACGTTGGACCATAGTTGACCATGCTTGACCATGATTCATTTTCATATCGAGACAATCTTTGTTACAATGTGACGTTGGATCATGGTTGACCATGGATGCTTTTCATATGGAGACAATTGTTATCACAATGAGACATTCGACCATGGTTGGCTATGATTGACCATGGTTGACGATGATTGATTCTATAAACCCAAAGGAATAATACACGCAAAGGATTGATATTACAAACCCAAGGGATTAATACTAAAATCCAAAGGGATTATGAATCCAAGGGACTAATATTAACCCAATGGACTAATATTATAAATGCAAGGTATATAAACCCTAAGATAAAAATATTATAAACACTAAAATAAACATGGTTGAGATAATCCTTGTCACAATGCGACGTTGGACCATGGTTGCCACACTTAACTATGGCTGATTTTCATATCAACACATTTTTTGTTACAATGCAACGTTTGACCATGGTTGACCATGATTGACCATGGATGACCATGTTTGATTTTATAAAACATGGTTGACCATGCTTGACCAAGGTTGACCATGAGTCGCCATGGTTGATCATGGTTAACAATTATTTTCATATTGAGACAATATTTGTCATAATGCGATGTTGGATCATGGTTGAGACAATGATTGATTTTCACATTGAGACAATCTATGTCACAATATGAAGTTGGACCATGGTTGACCATGATTAACCATTGATGACCACGATTGATTTTATTAAATATGGATGATCATGGTTGACCATGATTGAATTTATAAAACATGGTTGACCTTGGTTGACCATGATTGATATTATAAAGCTAAGGGAATAATAAACCTAAGTGATTGACACTATAAACCTAGAGGATTAATACTAAAACCCTAAGGGATTATGAACCCAAGGGAACAATATTAAACCTAAGGGATTAATATTATAAACCCAAGGTATATAAACCCTAAGATGTATATTATAAATGCTAAAACAAACATGCTTTACCATGGTGTTAGGATATTCTGACACATAGGAAATAGTTAAGTATAACTTGGTCTAGTGTAGAGTTAGGTAAAGTGTGTTTCTTTACTATGTACATTTGTAACTTATAATCCGATGGTTATGATATGTTCTAGACATGAAGTGATCCGATGGTTCATTCTCTCCTCGGTATTATCGACACCTAATCTGTGGCTTAACATCTGATTGGTCCATGATCTCTATTTAAAGAGCATGGAGGGTTATTTGTAGGGTGACCATTCATGAGAGAAGCTTATGTAGATTTTATTTCTTTTATTAATAAATTGCCTGAAGTGACTGCGTTGGCTGAGACCGTGGATTGTTTCCCTCTTGTAGGGTTTTAACCACGTCAAGAATACTAGTGTATTGATCTGTGATCTGTTTGTGAGTGGTGTCCTTTGGTGTTATGTCTGAGGAACTTATCCTATAAATTCCTACATGGTATTAGAGCTATTTGAGGGCCACATACGTTGGTGATCCAAATTTGAAGTCGATACAACTGCATTTGAATGTTGTTTCCTAGATCTGTTGTTTCTGACTGCTTTCAAGCTGAGATGTCTGTTCTATTGTGTTAAGATCATCTGTTCCAGTGGGAACCCCTTTTGTTTCATGCGAAAAGGTTTCCGGTAGCCCTAGCTACGTCATTTTTAAGATCTAGAGGTATACAGTCTTTATTTGTAGTTTTAGTTATTCATCTCTCTGTTTATTTTGGTTTAGTTAGCTCTCTGTTTTTTATTACCGAATTTATACCTTTCATTTCTGCGTATGCTCTCTGCCCCGCGACTCTGTGTGATCTGGGCAAATCAGAAACAGAAAGTAAGAATTTTTCTCATGCATACGCTCTTTTCCACTGTGCCTTAGTGTGATCTCGGAAAATCAGAAACATTGAGAAAAAGATATAGTTTCCGACGAAAGCTAACTTCAAGCCACAAGGTTTGTTTTTTTTTGCATGTCCATGTTGGGTTATGTGATTTTTTATTTTATTTTTTTTTTGGCAAAAAGAGATTTTTCAAGTAAGCACACACCCTAAAGCTTCAGTGACTAAAAAAAATAATAAACCCCCCCCCCTTCCTCTTTTCTAAATATGACTAACCTTTTAAACTAGCTCACTTGGTCCAAAGTTACTTTATGAGAATAGAGGTCTTGGGTTCAAGTCTTTTTTTTTGTTGAGTTACATTTTCAAAAGCACATGTAATTTATGTTCTAAAGTTACTTTATGTAAAAGTATTCTCACCCATTATAAAAAGTGTGTCTCTTATAATTCTAAAGTATTTATCTTTTATTTAAGTTACAATTTAGTGAGTAGCTCATAAAGTGCCATTGTAATTAGCCTAATTTTTCGAGATCTTTTCATTGGAACATTTAGTTTCAACATCTACAACTTCAGTTTATGTTAAAATGAAAATCCATTGCCAAGTTATTCTTGACAACACCAAATACTTCCAATGGTGGTCTTACATTGTGGTTTTACTTAGAAGTAAAGGTCTTTATAGAATAGCCTCAGGCCAAGAAACTAAACCTAAAGATGAAGATAAGGTAGCCAAATGGGAAAATAGGCAAGATCAAGCACGTGAGTTGATAGGGATATCTATTTCTCTAGACCTTAGATTCCATATCTCAAAACTTGATACCCCTAATAAAACAATGAAACAACTTTCTAAAGTTTTTAGAATTAAAAATGAAATTTGAGCCCATCAACTCGAAAATGAGTTGCTTACGTTGGACCCCAATAATTTTTCTTCCATTGAAGATTTTTTGTCCAAGTTCAAGACCCTTAGACTTCTCTTGGAATGTGTTAAGGTTAAGAAAGAAGATGGTAGCCTTATCTATTCCATTTTTACTAAGTTGGGACCAGCCTACTCTGTGTTTGTTTCCACTTTCCATTCTACTAGAGAAGCTTTTATTTGTCAAGGACAAGACTACAAGTCCCCCTCTTTTGATGCCTTTTGTGATTCTTTAATAAGAGAACAAGAAAAACTCTTGCGTATTGGTCTTCTTAATATTGGAAACTCTTCTGAAAAGCTTTAGCCACCCAGCATCAACCAAATTCAAAGAATCCTAAAAAGCAGTATCCTAAAAAGAATGGTCCTAAACCAAACAAGGGTCCTAAGCAATTCTAATCTCAGAATGAAAATTCATTTCAACAAAATGATAAGGCAAATAAAAACAAAGGGAAGCAGACTGATAGGCATTGCAACTTTTGTAATCAATATGGCCACTTAGAATCCAAATGCTTTAAGAATATGGAAGCCTTGGAAGCAGCAATGAAGAAGCATAACATCCATTTGGAGCACTCTTCAACTTCGACTTCATCTTCAGGAATAACACTTTCTACATGTGGTTGTCAAGAATCTCGGTCTAGTTATGCACTCAATGTGTCTTCTTCTTCTCATTCTCATGAGTGGCTCATTGATTCTGGAGCTTCTTATCACATGGCCGAAAACAAAGCCATGTTTTCTTCTTTAAATGATTATAGCACCAAAAAAATATTTGTTGGTTATGACAGATCTCTTAGTGTTGTAGGGACTGGAACTATTCATCTGGACAATGGTCAATTTAATGATGTATTATGTGTTCCAACCTCATCCTGCAACCTTTTATTTGTATATCATATAACTCATTCAGGTGAAGGTAAAAACGTTGAATTTTCACCTCACGATGTTGTAATTAAGTACCTAAGAGATCCTAAATAGATTTTAGCTACTAGCATTGTTGATGATTCTACAAGGTTGTATACGTTTAACAACTTTGGATCATCAACTCTTCCCTCGGTATTTGTTGCTCGTAATGATGAAGTGAGAAAAATTTGGCATGAGCGATTTGGTCACTTAAACTATCACTCCCTTCAAAATCTATGTAAAGAAAATATGGTGATAGGTCATCCTATGGTATCTTGCAGAGATGATGTTTGTTCCGGATGTGTAATCAGAAAACATGATCGAGATAGTTTTGAAAAACGTGCCTCTTGGCACACCTAAGCCCCTTTACAGATTGTGCATAGTGATTTATGTGGTCTACTTCCAATTGTTTCATTCTCTAGCTACAAGTATTTCTTAACTTTCATTGATGATTTCTCCAGACGCACTTGGGTATACTTCCTAAAACTCAAGAGTGAAGTATTTAACATGTTCTTGGCCTTTAAGGCCTTTGTTGAAAAACAATCTGGACACCAAATTATTAAGCTAAGATCTGATAATGGCGAAGAATATGTTAGTAACAAATTCATCAACTTTTGAACTGAGATTGGAATTCAAATGCAACATATTGTTCCATACACTCCACAAAAAAATGGTGTAGCTGAAAGGAAGAATCACAGCTTAAAGGAAATGGCTAATTGTATGCTTCAATCTAAAGGACTTAGTCTTAATTTTTGGTAGAAGCAATTAACTGTGCAAATTACATAGTAAATTGCACTCCTACTAAGGTTTTAAATAATAACTCTCTAGAAGAAGCATGGAGCTCAATTAAAATAGATGTAAGTCACTTTTTTGTTTTTGGAAGTGAAGCATGAGCCCATATTCCAGATGAGAAACATAAAGCTTTAGAACCTAAGAGTGAAAAATGTATTTTTTTTGGATATTCTGAAGATGTCAAAGGATATAGAATTATTCCACATAAGTCCAAAAATCTTACCATTAGAAGAGATGTAAAGTTTGATGAAAATATATCGGCCTACGATCCTAGTTCGATGGATGTGCCATCTCTCTCTATCCCTTCTACTTCTAAAAATATTTCTTCTTCAGATGATGACAGCGAGGATGACAATCCTCCTCCACCTTCTCAGGATCCTCCTTCAGCTCCTCAACTTCCAAAATGGGTCTGTGCTACTTGGGATGCAGCAGGTGATCCTATGGATCAACAACGTACATGTTCTCAGTTCGATAGAGCCTCTTCTTTACTAGCTCAAGCTTCAGCGAATTATTATCCTTACACTTTTGTAGAAGCTTTAGGCCATCCAGATTGGGTCGCAACTATGAATGAAGAATATCGTTCATTATTGGAAAATGATACATGGGATCTTGTTCCTCTTCCAAAGGGATGAAAACTTGTTAGATGCAAATGGGTTTACAGAACCAAGTATGGACCAGATGGAAAATTTGATAAACATAAAGCTCGTCTTTTTGCTAAGGGTTTTTCACAAGTTGAAGGCATTGACTATATTGAAACCTTCTACCCTGTTTCCAAAATGAACTCTATTCGCCTTGTTCTTTCCCTTGCTGCCTCTTTCAAATGGGAAGTCCATCAGATGCATGTTAAATCTTCCTTCTTGCATGAGGACTTACATGAAGAAATCTATATGGAACAACCTCCTAGCTCTAAACAAACAAAATCCAGCCTTGTATGTCGACTTAAGAAATACCTTTATGCTCTCAAGCAAGCCCCTCAGTCTTGGTATGCCAAAATGGATACCTTTCTTTCAGATACTGGCTTTTCTAGGTGTCATTTGCAAGATACTATCTACACCAAGAAAGTGGGTAAGTATCTTATCATTCTTGTTCTTTATGTTGATGATCTTATCCTTACTCGTAGTGATCCCAACCTTATAAACCAAGTGAAGTGTAGCCTTAAAAAGAAGTTTGAAATGACAAACTTAGGACACTTGCATTATTTCCTTGGTCTTCAAGTCTTGCAATCCAAGGAAGGTATTTCCCTTTCCCAGTCCAAGTATGCCTGTGATCTTCTATGCCACTTTCACATGGAAGACTATAAGCCAGCCCCTTCTCCCTTTCATTCTAGAGCCAAACTTTCAATCACTTGTACTTCCCTTGAAGTTGATGCTACCTTATACCATCAACTTGTAGGAAAATTTTTGTATTTGACCCATACCCTTCCTAACCTTTCCTTTGTTGTTGGCCTTATTTCTGGGTTTATGCAAAACCCATATGAAAGTCATTCTAAAGCAGCTAAAAGAATACTTCGTTATGTTCAAGGTACAATTTAGTTTGGGATTCATTACAGTGCATAAGCATCTCCTCTATTGGTTGGTTTCACTCATTCTGATTGGGCTGGTGACCCTGATGATCGAAAGTCTACTGGAGGTTATGTCTTCAATCTTGGTTCTGGACCTATTACATGGGCTTGCAAGAAACAAAGTGCCATTTCTCTTTTCTTCAGCAGAAGCAGAGTATCGTGGCACTGTAGAAGCTAGTAAGGAAGCCATGTGGCTTCGTCAGATCTTGTCAGAGTTTGGTTTTCAGTAGTAGCATCCGACTACACTTTGGTGTGATAATCAAAGTGCCATTCAACTATGCAAAGATCCAGTCCAACATCAGCGCAACAAACACATTGAACTACACATGCACTTCATCAAAAAGCTCATTCATGACCATGTTCTTGAAGTGCAATAATTTTCAACTGATGATCATGTTGCAGACATCTTTACAAAGGCTCTCACAGAGGAAAAGTTTACTAAACTTCAATTTATGGTTGGAGTTCAGGAAGTTGTAACTAAGGGGGGATAGGCTCTAATGCCTCCTTCCTTCTCCTATTGTGTCATATTTTTACATCCTGCAATCATATCCCAAGTTGTTCTTAAGGGGGGATGTTAGGATATTCTGACACATAAGAAATAGTTAAGTATAACTTGGTCTAGTGTAGAGTTAGGTAAAGTGTGTTTCTTTACTATGTACATTTGTAACTTACAATCCGATGATCACGATATGTTCTAGACATGAAATGATCCAACAGTTCATTCTCTCCTCTGTATTAATGACACTTGATCCGTGGCTTAACACCTGATTGGTCCATGATCTCTATTTAAAGAGCATGGAGGGTCATTTGTAGGGTGACCGTTCATGAGATAAGCTTATGTAAATTTTAATTATTTTATTAATAAATTGCCTAAAGTGGTCGCATTGGCTCAGGCCGTGGAATGTTTCCCTCTTTGAGGGTTTTAACCACGTCAGGAATACTAGTGTATTAATCTGTGATCTATTTGTGAGTGATGTCCTTTAGTGTTCTATCTGAGGAACTTACCATGTAAATTCCTACACATGCTTTGTTTTCATATTGAGATAATCCTTATCATGATGCAACATTGGACCATGGTTGACCATGATTGATTTTCATATCAAGGAAATCTTTGTCAAAATGTGATGCTCGACCATTGTTTACCATGATTGACCATGGATGACCATGTTTGATTTTATAAAATATGGTTGAATATGGTTGATCAAGGTTAACCATGATTGACCATGGATGACCATGGTTGACCATGATTATCATATCGAGACAATCTTTGTTATAATGCAACATTGGACCATGGTTGAAACAATGATTAATTTTCATATTGAGACAATCTTTGTCACAATGCAATGTTGGACCGTGGCTGAAACAATGATTGATTTTCATATTGAGACAATCCTTGTCACAATGCGATGTTGGATGATGGTTGACCATGATTGAATTTAAAAAGCAAGGTTGACCATGATTGATATTATAAACCGAAGGAAATAATAAACATTAGGGATTAATACTAAAAACATAAGGGACTATAAAACATGGTCGACCATTGTTAACCACAATCGATATTATAAATCCAAGGGAATAATAAACCCTAGGGATTAATACAAAAAACCTAAGGGATTATAAACCTACAGGAATAATATTAAAACCTAGGAATATGAACCCTTAGATTAATAACCCCAAAAGAATAATAAATCGAAGGGATACAAAATATAAACATAACATATATCAAACCTAAGATAAATATTATAAACCCTAAAATAAACATGGTTGACCATGGTTGATTTGCATATTGAAACAATCCTTATCACAATGCAATGTTGGACCATGGTTGACCACGCTTTACCATGATGGATTTTCATATGGAGACAATATTTGTCACAATGTGACACTCGACAATGGTTGACCATGGTTGATTTTCATATTGAGGCAATCATTGTCACAATGCGACATTCAACAATGGTAGACCACCGTTGGTTGTGATTGACCATGGTTAACCATGATTTTTATTATAAACCAACAAAAGTTTACCTTAACCAAGTCAAATTTACATTAACTACCAACAAAACAAAAAATAATAATAATAACTTAGAAGTTTTATGTTTATTAGTTTTATTTTTATTATTTTAGTTTGAAGTTATTTTTATTTTAACATAGTGTTATTTTTATTTTTATTTTATTTTGACCAAGTGAAATGTTTACATGATGTTCAGTGCAACAACAATTTTATATAATATTCAAAGTTAAATACTTAAAAAATATTATATTTTCCAAAAAAATTGAGTTTGAGAAAATGTATAATTTATATACCTTTTAAAAATATTTTAATGCAATACTTAAATAAATTATTTGAATATGTATGTTAATTAATATATTTTAATATTAATTTTTTATAATGTAATATATAGCTAAAGTCAAAATAAACTAATATTTATTTCATGTTAACCATAATAAAATATTCTAATGCCTAAAGAGAAAAATTAACTAAAAGGAAAAAAAAATATTTATTTTTTGATAATAATAATAATCTAATTTTAAGGAAATGATTAACCTAGGCATCAAATTGGTGTATGGAACCCATGTTTGTGGGAGAAAGGACCTACCTCCAAGATATTGATTGTTAAAAAATATAGAGGCATAGATACTTTAGGCTCCTTTGGATTTGAACCTATTCTTTAACATTAAGGAAATGTGTAATTCACTTAAGTCTTCCTTCAACTGTCACTAGTCTATGACCATTTCTTTTACACCCAAACCAAATGCATTCCTGTGTGGAAGACAATAATTTATTTTACAAGTGGATATCAATTAAACATAGAACAATTTTTCAAAGAATATCAATTTTACACATCGTTACATTTTTTGTCCCCTGAATGTCAAACACTATGTACATACTAGCTGTTGAGCCTCAAGCCTACACCTTCCTATACACCCTCTCAGCCTTCCTTTTCTACTTATTGCATCCACCCAGCTGTTAAATCATTGCATTATAGTTTAAAAGAAGCTCTTTACATGGTTTTCTGACTATACTTATGACTGTTGTTTGGTTTAGTTTTTTTGTTCATGCAGCTGCGGAAACTTGTCAATTTCCGCAGCTAGCACAGGTTTCCGCAGCCAGCACAGGATTCCGCAGCTATTTTGTTAAAAGTTGTGCTACAGGTGTCCTATGAAGAAACGAGCCACATGGGCAAGCTCCAGGTGACGGATACATGGAACGTGTCCCTTCGAAGCAGCCAAATCATCCATGGAAGGTCACGGTCAACGAAGGTCAAAGGTAGAGCCAACCAAAGAGTTCAGTCGTGGCACGTCTCTGTTTTGAGCACGTGAACGTTACGTGGCATAGTCCTCAGCTCACGAAGACACCAGCATACCTGGAGATCACCTCTGTAACCGGAATCTAACAGCAACCACTCCAGAGATTTAATAAACATGATGACAGTTAAGCTAGATTTCGGCTGAAGGGGTCTACGTGCCCTTGGCAATACAGTCAATAGCGTAGGAGTTAGTTAGATAGTTTCAACATTTTGTCATTATAAATAACGCGTGGATGAACGTTGTAAAGAAGTTTTTTCCCCTTATGTAAATTCTGAACTGTTGTATTGTCACCCCACTATTTATACATGTTGCTGTTTTAATATATGAGAAGACTTTTCTGAGCTTATTCGTGTGACTACTTGTTGACCGGCTGAAGTGGCAGAGGGCCCCTGCACGCTGAAGCCTTGTAAAGTTTTCATTTGGTTTTATTATGTTCTTGTATCATTAGCTTGTACATAACACACTGTTTGATGTTTCTTAACTTACTGTTGTTTAGATTTTCACCTTTGTTTTCTTATAACTGTCAACTGATCAGTGCTTTTCTGTAGGTTTTCTTAGGCAGCCCGGGCAAATTTTCATCTTTTTGATAACTATTGGCATATGAGATCATCTTGTCCTTCCTGCTAACTTTCATTTTCTGAAGTTTAATTTTAGCACTGTCTTTTTCAAGTTGTGATTTACTTATTTTTTTTTGTTATTTAGATATCATACTGCTCATCAATTTATGGTTTCTTTCTATAGTGAAGTGACTCTATTAGCAAGAAATCACTAACTGTAGTGTGATTTAGTTATCATATTGCTTAAAATTATTCATGATTACTTCCCACAAGGTAGATTGAGTTGAAGGGTAAAGGATCAGAGAGTTGAAGTAGTGTGATTAGTTTCCTTTCTGCAATTTAATTTCTTGCAATTTAGTTATCATATTGCTTAAACTTATTCATGATTTCTTCCCACAAGGTAGATTGCGTTGAAGGGTAAAGGATCAGAAGAGTTGAAGTAGTGTGATTAGTTTCCTTTCTGCAATTTAATTTCTTGCAACTTAGTTATCATATTGCTTAAACTTATTCATGGTTGCTTCCCACAAGGTAGATTGAGTTGAAGGGTAAAGGACCAGAAGAGTTAAAGTAGTGTGACTAGTTTCTTTTATGCAATTTAACTTCTTGCCATTTAGATAGCATATTGCTTGACTTATTCATGATTACTTCCCACAAGGTAGATTGAGCTAAAGGGTAAAGGATCTGAAGAGTTTAAGTAGTGTGAATTAGTTGCTTTGCTTTTGGTTTGAGTTGCTTTAAGTTCAGTTTTTACTTTCTTTTCATTCAGCAGCAAGGATACTGGGCCATTGTCATTAGTTCACTTTTTGATGCATTTACTTTCTCTTAAGAATTGATTTCAGTTTAGTTGTTTTAAAGCTTTCTTCTTGAGAACTTTCAAGTTTGAGAAAATCACCGTAGAAACCACCATCACCATCCATACTTCATACTTCACTTTCACTCTCACCAACACACATTAGGGAAAGATAAATCAAAAAATAAACTAAAAACTCAAAAACGACAAAAGATTAAGAAAATGGTTATCTAGTACATATAGTACACTTCACTTCCTCAGTTTACGAACCCCGGGTTGACATTTTAAATAGCAATTTAGATCACACTAAATTGACCAAACATTTTGGCGCCGTTGCCGGGGAAGTGAAACTAGGTAGCCAATTTCTTTATAAAAAAAACAACAAAATTTCAAGGAAGGAAAATTGATAACCTCTCAAAGTATGCTCTCCTCTTGCACTTAGTGTGATCTGGAGGATCAGAAAAGGGAAAGTTATTGGTTTAATAGTTTCTTGAGTATGCTCTCTTCTTGCACCTAGAGTGACCTGGAAGATCAGAAAGAGAATTATTAGCCCGACTTGAAGAAAAATAAAAAATGACATGCATAGAGCAAGAGATTCTAGGGGAAGGTTTTTAGCTAGAGCCAAGAGTTCGATTTTTACAACTCCATCTACTTCAAGGAATAGACAAGAGACACCTCCATCATCTCCAACTTACACTCCTAGCCCTAGGATTCCTGGAATTCAAGAGGCAGTAGTTGACTCTCCCACACCTTCCATCGAATCTGAACTAGAAAGAGATCCTTTCCTTCCTTCTACAGAGAGACAAATTATAATTGAAGAAGTAGAATCATCTGAAGAAGAAGAGGGAGAAATTCCTTCTCGTTCACCCTTAGTAGAGGAACCAGGGGACTCTGAAGTCTCCAGGGAAACTACCATGACAGAGGAAGGAGCAAGTGGATTTGGTAGAGGAGGAGGAGGAAATAATGGAGGAGGTAGAGGTAACATTGGGGGAAATAGGGATGGAGATAACTCATTCGGATTTCCTATAGTCGATGAGGACTCCCGAGCCACAATGAAAAACATCTCACCATCTGTCCTCCCAAACTTCCATGGGTTAAGAAATGAGGACCCTGAAACATTTCTATTTGAGTTTGAGGTCGTGTGTCGAACTTATGATTATTTGGAAGACTCTCAAAAACTCAAACTGTTTCCTTCAACATTGAAAGGAGCAGCCTTGAAATTGTTCATGGGATTACTCACTCAATCCATTAGGACTTGGAATGATATGAAACAAAAATTTTTGGATATGTACCTGGACTATTGTATGCCCACCAATCACAAGGATGAGGTATTCAAAATGGTGCAAAGAGAAGATGAAAACTTGGAGGATTTACTTGAAAGATTCCAATACAATCTGAAAAGAGCAAAGATGAGTAACTTAGATGAGGAGACCCTGAAAACCCTTCTATTAAAAGCCATTAGAGATGAATGGATAGATATTTTGAAGATGATGGGGAAAGGAGACATATCTCAACTTCCACTTCATGATATAGCAGAACTATGTGTCCATCTCTCAAGGGGGAAGTCTAAAACTCAAAAGGGGCCTAGAGATCCTTCTCTCATCAGAGAAAATAAATCTGCAACTGGATCAGTAAGTAGGGCTGAGATTGGCAACATGCTTGATGAATTCAAGAATGACATCTTAGGGAGTCTTAGTGAGCAACTAGACACTCTTAAGATTCACAATAAGCAGAAAGCAGAAGCCGAAGCTTTGGCCATATTTTGCCCAAACTGTAGAAAGAAACATGCTCTAAGGGAATGTCCCTTGGATGCAAAAGTTGTAGAAACATGTGTAATTTGTTCAGAGAATCATGAGACCAAGGATTGTCCTTCAATTCCTGGGCTCAAAGCTGTCTTTCAAGAAGATCCAAATACAATCGAGTCTCTCTATTTTGTTGCAAGGAGACCTTGGCAGGGGCAACAAAATCAAGGGTTTAACAACTCTATGAATTTTCAACCCCCACCAAATTGGAATCCTTGGCAACAACCTTGGTCCCAACCTCAAAATCCTTTTCAATCATGGGTACAAGGTATGCAAAATCCTTATGGGAGATTTGCTCAATTTTATCAATATCCTCCATCTTTTCAAAACCAACAAGCTCCACAACTTCCAAATCAAAACCCACAACTATCATTGCCATTTCCACAACAACAACAACCTTCTCAACAGAATCCAAATTCTCAACTCTTGCTTCCATTCCAAGTTACAAAAGTCAAATCAACTTCCTTCTCAGCCATTGCCAAACCCCAATAACAAAAACCCTCAAAATGCTTACATGATGGAAGGTTAACAATTTCCTGCCTATATGATTGTTCCTCTCAATGATGTACAACTCAGATCAAGTAGAGTCCTAGATAAGCCTTCTATAGATGCTCAAAAGCAAAGCATTTCTGAGGAAGATTCTCTTGAAGCCAATAAGGGTTCTGAAGCATCTCTTCAAAACCCAAGCACTCAAAAAGAAAAAGAAAAAGAGTTAACCCCCACAACTCCTATAGTTGAGCAACCTGCATCTTCATTCACACCTCCTTTTCCTAAAAGATTACAAATTGACAAAGGGGTAGAAAAACAAATCTTGTTGCCTAACTATGATTTTCTAGATGAATTGAAGAATGTTTGTATCAAGATTCCCTTGTTACAAGCCATTAAAGAGATTCCTATTCTAGCAAAAACAATAAAGGAGTTGAGTCTTAAAAGACTAGGAAGGAAACAAAGAGATACAAGAAGAATCCACCTGGTAGGAAAAATTGCAGATATCATGATGGGAAAAATTACTATGCAGAAGTATGTAGATCCCGGTAGTCCAATTGTCAAAACACATATCAATGGGGTAGAAATACCAAATACTTTGATTGATTTAGGGGCTGCTATCAACATCATGAGTAGACAGACTATGGAACAGCTAAAACTTCCTAATCTTCTTTTTACACCTACTTTATTGCAACTTGCAGATCGATCAATTATTAAACCAGATGGTGTATTAGAAGACATCTCAGTCTCCTTAGACTCTTGGGAATATCCAGTAGATTTCATGATTTTAACTCCCAAGAGTAATTTAGGAGGACATCCTCTCATCTTAGGAAGACCTTGGCTAGCCACAGCTGATGCTTTTATCAGTTGTAGGTCTGGGGATATGTATATTTCTGATGGTAATTCGACAAAGAAGTTCAATATGTATCCTCCAGCAAAAGCAATTACAGAAATAGGAGATAATGAGTGGGTTGATTATGAAGATACTAGACAACCTGTCTTTACCATTTCTGAGATCAGTGAAGATAGTCAAATTCTGAACACATTAGAAAACTTTGAACCATCTTCAGAATATGACCACACACAATTTCAGTTGGATTCTGACATTGAGTGTCTATCATCTAGACAAATGTCTCTTTTCTCTATGGAAGAGTTTGGTAGTTCCACCATTGAGATTTTTCCAGGAAAAACGTTGAATATCAACAAAAACTTGGAAAAATCACAACAGGAAGAGCTAACCAAAATCTTGCAAAAACATTCTACTGCATTTGCATGGGAGTATACCGATATGAAAGGTATTGACCCTAAGACTTCCATTCATCACATCTACATTGAGGAAAACAGTAAACCAATCAGACAACCTCAAAGAAGGATGAATCCAAACCTTAGGGAGATAGTGAAAGAAGAGCTCCAAAAGTTACTTAATGTAAACTTCATTTACCCAATTTCAGATAGCCGGTGGGTTTCTCCTTTGGTTATAGTACCTAAAAAGAATGGTAAATGGAGGGTTTGCATTGATTACAGAGAATTGAACAAAGCAACTTTGAAGGATCACTTTCCTTCACCCTTTATTGATCAGGTATTAGATACTTTAGCAGGCAAAAAGTATTTCTCATTTTTGGATGGTTTTAGTGGTTACACTCAGTTCAGGTAGCACCTGAAGATCAGGACAAGACCACATTTACTTGTCCATGGGGAACTTTTTCTTACCGAGTACTTCCTTTTGGATTATGTAATGCACCCGCAACATTTCAAAGGGCAATACTAGGAATCTTTTCTGATCTAATTCATGATTGTGTAGAGGTTTATATGGATGATTTTACAGTTTATGGTAATTCATTTGAAGAGGCATTAGAGAATTTGGAAAAAGTCCTTATAAGATATAAAGAAACAAACCTTTCATTAAGTCATGAGAAATGCTTTATGATGTTTACTGAAGGGATTGTTTTAGGACATCATATTTCAGGAGATGGGATTAAAGTTGATAGATCAAAAGTTGAAGTCGTCTCCAAGTTGCCTATTCCAAATTGTGAAAAAGATGTTAGAAGTTTTCTTGGATTTACTGGATATTATAGAAGATTTATTGAAAACTTCACCAAAATAGCATCTCCACTCTTCAAATTACTTACAAAAGACTGTGAATTCAAATGGGATCCTGATTGTCAATTTGCATTTGAAACTTTAAAAACAAGAATATCTGAAGCACCCATTTTGAGAGGGCCAAATTGGAAACTTCCTTTCCATATTTCTACAGATGCTTCAGATACAGCTCTAGGAGCTGTGTTGGGTCAAAAGGATTTAGTTCCTTATGCCATTTACTACACCAGTAAAAATTTAACTCCCACTGAGTTAAATTATACTGTGACTGAGAAAGAGTTCTTAGCTGTTGTTCATGCAATCAACAAGTTTAGACATTATATAACAGGCTATGAAACTTTTGTCCATACTGATCATTCTGCAATTAGATATCTCATGAACAAACCTGTTACTAATGGCAGAGTTACAAGATGGCTTTTACTTTTACAAGAATTCAATATTACTGTGTTAGATAGACCAGGGAAACAAAATACAGTAGCTGATTTCTTGTCTAGAATCCAAAATACTAACGAAGATTCTCCTGTAGAGGATAAGTTTCCAGATGAATATTTGTTTACAGTAACTACTAAGACTCCTTGATATGTAGATATTGCTAACTATTTGGTTATAGGGAAGCTACCTCCACACTTATTTCCTAATGAGAAAAGGAAAATTATTCAGGAGAGTTCAAATTATTCATGGATTTCTAATGAATTGTTTAAGACAGGGCTAGATTGTGTGATCAGAAGATGTGTTCGGGAAGATGAAATACCTGACATCCTAAAGGAATGTCATGGTGAACCATGTGGTGGACACTTTGCTGACAAGAGGACGGGCTATAAAATCCTTTCTTTAGGATATTATTGGTCTTCTCTCTTCAAAGATGCAAAACAATATGTCAGAAGGTGTGACAGCTGCCAGAGAGTTGGGAGACCGACTCTTTCAAATGAAATGCCATTACAACCACAGGTACTCATCGAACCCTTTGAAAAATGGGCTTTAGATTTCATTGGACCCATTAATCCACCATCTAGACAAAAGAAATATATATTGGTTTGCACTGATTATGTCACTAAATGGGTAGAAGCCAAGGCATTGCCTTCTGCCACTGAAAATTCAGTTGTTCAATTTCTTTTTGAGGATATTTTTACTCGTTTTGGTGTCCCAAGAGAAATTGTGACAGATCAGGGAAGTCAATTCACATCTAACTTGATGGAGAAGCTGATGGAAGAATACAAAATCAAGCACAGAAAATCTACTCCTTACCATCCTCAAGCAAATGGTCACGTGGAATCCACAAACAAAGTTCTTGAGAGCATCATCACCAAAATTGTTCATCTCCACAGAAGAGATTGGGCAGAAAGGCTCCCTGAAGCCTTATGGGCCTACAGAACTACATGGAGGAACACAACATGACATTCTCCCTATGAACTTGTTTATGGGAAAGAAGTCCTGCTCCCCATTGAGTTTCAAGTCAAGACTTTCAAGATGGCAGTTCAGTTGGGGATGAATCTATCAGAAGCCCAAAAGCACAGAATGAAGCAACTGAATGAGCTAGAAGAGATCAGACAAGATGCAATTTTAAGGACTGATCTAGTTCAACATCAAAGAGCTAAGTGGCATGACAGATATATTAAAGAGAGAAAGTTTCAAGAGGGAGATTGGGCTTTACTGTTTGATTCCAAGTTCAAAGACTTCAAAGGGAAGTTTCAGACTCATTGGCTTGGGCCATATGAGATTGATAAAGTCTTTAACAATGGAGCAGTAAGAATCAAGACCATTGATGAATTTCAGACTCCTCTTATTGTGAATGGCCACCGATTGAAAATTTATCATAAGCCACTTTCAAAAGAGGAGTTTGTCAAAATGTTCCAAGAGAATTCTGCAATAAGGCTGGTGGAGAAGAATCCTTCTCTCCCACCAGCCTAATCTTGTTTCTTTCAGTTTTTGAGCTAAAAAAAAAAAAAAAAAAAAAGAGAGAAAAAAAATGTGTATAAGCCTGAAAACCAATCCCAGATTGGCGGTCTTATGCAGAAAATATAGAGTGAAAATTAGGGACACCTGACACTCTATATTTTCCAAAAAAAAATCTCCTCTCCTTCTCTTTCCATATTCACTTCATCTCACTTGTCATTTCACTTCACCTCCATCTCATTTTCATCTCCATTTCACCTCATTCCACTTCATTCCATTCATTCCATCTCATTTCATTAATAAAAACCCCTTTCAGGACTATTTTCATTCAGTTAGTTCTTCTCTAACTATCTTTGTGCAGTTAAAGGGGTGCTGTCTCAGTTTCCGCAGCTGGGAACCGTTTCCGCAGCCAGAAGCAGTTTCCGCAGCCAGAAACGATTTCCGCAGCCAACATCACTCTGTTTTCAAAAATACAATCAACTGTTAGTGCCATAATCATGAAATGCAGGTGTAATTGAGCTAAAGACATGGGGCATCTCCAAGATATCAAAGAAGAGCAACTGGTTAGAAGCCTTGAGCAAGAATTGACAAAGTTTCCAAAGGTATGATCAAAAATCTTTATCAAATGACAATTCAAGTCATAATTACGTATAGTTATTAAACCATAACAGGCTCTCCTATGTGCAATGATTTGATATATTAGCCCACTATCACTCTTATTCCGCGATGTCACTCCACACACCTCGCATTTATCTCCCTAACGGTCTCATGATTACTCCGAGTTTGAACTCAAATGTGACTGCACTTCTAGTTATTACCCGTACTCTTGAGACGTGACCTATTGTGCTACGGCTCTTCCCAGCTGTAATTTCCGCAGCCGTCTGTTGAGACGTGTAAGATCTCATACGCAGTCATCCAACTCGAAAGAATCCTGCCGTTACTCCACCGCTTATCACTCCACTCATACTCCACTTATATCATACTCCTTGCATGCATCCACATTTCATTTTATGAACTCGTTTATCGCTGCTCACTCACTGTTCCTCCCGTAATTCAGGTATTTCCACTCACTGTTCTCTATTTCCAACTGTCGTCACTACAGTTTGCTCTAAACCCTGACTACCGTCATTACAGTCTATCCAAAACCCTGAACAGAGCTATTTTTTCCTTAACCCTCACACGCAGAAGAACTCTCAGTGGAATTTAAAACAGAAGATGGGAAAATTACTGAGAGTTGAGCCGGAAGGACCGAAATACTTGGAGGGTTATCCTCAAGTTAAGGAATTGCTAAAGAAAGTCATATGGCTACGATTTATCCAGAATTTTAAAGGCTATAACAAGGAGGTGACCAAAGCTTTTGCAAGGTCGTTTAATGGACAAACAGTGGAGGTTGGAGATTTAAAATTCACAGTGACCGAGGCCACAGTAGCAGCTGCCACAGGCCTACCTCAAGAGGGTGAAAGGTGGTTTAAAAATAGAAGTGTGGAAGATCAAATATGGAGAACCATGCTACAAAACCAAGGTATGGATACCACCGTATTCACAAGAGGTATCCATGTTAATGTATTAAAATAGGAATGGTCTAGTCTATTGTTAGTCATTCAGAAATTTATCACATGTGAAGGTCGTTTTGGCTCTATGTATATGTATCATGTCAAACTAATGATGAATTTCATAGACGGTCACACTCTTAATTTACCTCATTTTCTGCTATCAAGTTTGAAAAAGATGAGTTTTACAGTTCAAAAACATGTAGGCAATATTGAACCTCATCTTTACCACCATGGGCTCATCAAAATTCTTATTGAGGATCAGTTGAAGAAAACTAAGGATACATGGGAGCAATTCTTAACAAGAAACTACTTCCAAGAGCCGTCTGAGGCCTCTGGAAGCAGTCCACGAAAAGTTCCAAGGAAAAGTAGGAGGAAATAAAAAAGCATTACAATCCAAGACTCCCCTACAATATAAATTCAAGAAACAGTCCAAAAAGGAAAAGAAGATAGAGCCAGAAGTAAGGAACAGAAAAAGGAAAAAGGCAAAAGAACTATCCAAGAAGTCTATCCATCCCCTGAGAAATCCATAGAAGAGGATTATCAACCTCTGTCAGAAAGATTAATAGAACTTCAAGCTGCTTCCATAGCCAAGAAAAAGCAAAAAGGAAAACAGAGTGCACAAGAGAAGAGTACTAGTTCATGCTTAAGAAGGAGCACTAGGCTAAAAGGGAAGGGGAATAAAACCAAAGAAAAACAGTCTCACTTTATTGATTTAGATAAAGAGACACTTGAGAAATCTCCAACTTAGCCAAGCATTGAGTTAAGTCCTCCACGTGAGGAAAGCCCTTTTCGGCCAGAAAGAGAGAGCAATCCTCCTTCACCAGAATTTGAGTTTAGGCCAAGAAAGACACCTGAGGTAGATTCTAATCAGCAAGAGGCATACAATTACCTGGAAACCTTAGAACAATCAGCTGCAGGACCAAGTACCTCTCTGCCACCTGATGCACAAGTTCAGTCTTTGAAACAGGAAATATTTGAGTTAGAAGTCCCAAATAGGCACATCATACAAGAAAATGAAGCACTCAAAGAGCAGAGTAAAGTAGACAAGATTTTCCATGATAATACTATGCTCCATTTAGGACTGTGGCAAAAGAAAAACAGAAAACTGAAGAAGAAGTGCAAAAAGTTAAGCAGAGCATTGATTAACCTCAAGTTTAAATGCCTAGTCAGGAAGCCAAGGATGATGATAGCATCAAGGAAGAAGAAAAGAGGGCTAGATGTCCTTGCAGAAGCATCAGAACACATGGATTAGAGGGAAATAACTCAATTTTGGTTGCATGAGGACATGCAACACCTTCACAGTGGGGGTATGTTGAGCCTCAAACCTGCACCTTCCTATACACCCTCTCAGCCTTCCTTTTCTACTTATTGCATCCACCCAGCTGTTAAATCATTGCATTATAGTTTAAAAAGAGCTCTTTACATGGTTTTCTGACTATACTTATGACTGTTGTTTGGTTTAGTTTTTTTGTTCATGCAGCTGCGGAAACTTGTCAATTTCCGCAGCCAGCACAGGTTTCCGCAGCCAGCACAGGATTCCGCAGCTATTTTGTTAAAAGCTGTGCTACAGGTGTCCTATGAAGAAACGAGCCACATGGGCAAGCTCCAGGTGACGGATACATGGAACGTGTCCCTTCGAAGCAGCCAAATCATCCATGGAAGGTCACGGTCAACGAAGGTCAAAGGTAGAGCCAACCAAAGAGTTCAGTGGTGGCACGTCTCTGTTTTGAGCACGTGAACGTTACGTGGCATAGTCCTCAGCTCACGAAGACACCAGCACACCTGGAGATCACCTCTGTAACCAGAATCTAACAGCAACCACTCCAGAGATTTAATAAACATGATGACAGTTACGCTAGATTTCGGCTCAAGGGATCTACGTGCCCTTGGCAATACAGTCAATAGCGTAGGAGTTAGTTAGACAGTTTCAATATTTTGTCATTATAAATAACGCGTCGATGAACGCTGTAAAGAAGTTTTTTTCCCCTTATGTAAATTCTAAACTGTTGTATTGTCACCACACTGTTTATACATGTTGTTGTTTTAATATATGAGAAGACTTTTCTGAGCTTATTCATGTGACTACTTGTTGACCGACTGAAGTGGCAGAGGGCCCCTGCACGCTGAAGCCTTGTAAAGTTTCCATTTGGTTTTATTATGTTCTTGTATCATTAGCTTGTACATAACACACTGTTTGATGTTTCTTAACTTACTGCTGTTTAGATTTTCACCTTTGTTTTCTTATAACTGTCAACTGATCAGTGCTTTTCTGCAGGTTTTCTTAGGCAGTCCGGGCAAATTTTCATCTTTTTGATAACTATTGGCATATGAGATCATCTTGTCCTTCCTGCTAACTTTCATTTTCTGAAGTTTAATTTCAGCACTGTCTTTTTCAAGTTGTGATTTACTTACTTATTTTTTTTTGTTATTTAGATATCATACTGCTCATTAATTTATGGTTTCTTTCTATAGTGAAGTGACTCTATTAGCAAGAAATCACTAACTGTAGTGTGATTTAGTTATCATATTGCTTAAACTTATTCATGATTACTTCCCACAAGGTAGATTGAGCTGAAGGGTAAAGGATCAGAAGAGTTGAAGTAGTGTGATTAGTTTCCCTTCTATAATTTAATTTCTTGCAATTTAGTTATCATATTGCTTAAACTTATTCATGATTGCTTCCCACAAGGTAGATTGCGCTGAAGGGTAAAGGATCAGAAGAGTTGAAGTAGTGTGATTAGTTTCCTTTCTGCAATTTAATTTCTTGAAACTTAGTTATCATATTGCTTAAACTTATTCATGGTTGCTTCCCACAAGGTAGATTGAGCTGAAGGGTAAAGGACCAGAAGAGTTAAAGTAGTGTGACTAGTTTCTTTTATGCAATTTAACTTCTTGCCATTTAGATAGCATATTGCTTGACTTATTCATGATTACTTCCCACAAGGTAGATTGAGCTGAAGGGTAAAGGATCTGAAGAGTTTAAGTAGTGTGAATTAGTTGCTTTGCTTTCGGTTTGAGTTGATTTAAGTTCAGTTTTTTACTTTCTTTTCATTCAGCAGCAAGGATACTGGGCCATTGTCATTAGTTCACTTTTTGATGCATTTACTTTCTCTTAAGAATTGATTTCAGTTTAGTTGTTTTAAAGCTTTCTTCTTGAGCACTTTCAAGTTTGAGAAAATCACCGTAGAAACCACCATCACCATCCATACTTCATACTTCACTTTCACTCTCACCAACACACATTAGGGAAATATAAATCCAAAAATAAACTAAAAACTCAAAAACGACAAAAGATTAAGGAAATGGTTATCTAGTACATATAGTACACTTCACTTCGTCAGTTTACGAACCCCGAGTTGACATTTTAAATAGCAATTTAGATCACACTAAATTGACCAAACACTAGCACAATCATATTAATAAATGTAATTGATATACACCGAAAGCATATAATTATAATTAATAATTAATATTACTACTATTATAAATTAATAATATTATTAAATATTGTTATTAAATATTATTATTAAATAATAAATGTTGTTTTATTTAATAGTATTATTAATTAATAAATATTAATATTAGTAATTAATTAATTCATTTCTATTTTATTTATTATTAATAAATTCATTGAATAATTAAGTAGTTATTCATTAAATAATAAATTCATTCATTCATTTTTATTCCATTCATTATTACTTCATTCATTCAATAATTCATTAATAACTAAGGAATTGATAAAACAATTCATTAATTCAAGAATAAAAAGATATTCATGATTAGTTTTGAAAAATATGCATTAAAACACATCACAGCATTAAAAAACAGTTGTTTTGATAATGCAATCAAGAAATAAGGAAGAATGAAAGAGTGATGTGACTTGACTCTTGATTGGAACCATCTTACAATAAGGCCATGAAATTCCTGATTCTTTTGTTGGTTTAGATCACATTGAATATCTTCCTTTAATGGTTTCTCCCCGTCAAAAGCATTACATGATTGTTTAATATCTTCAACAGATTTGCAAGAGGAATCCAATGAAACTTGAAGATCTTCTTGTGGAGGTGGAGAGATAGACAAGTTTATGTATGTAGTTAAAATAAACTCTTCCTGAGAGGCATATATCCCAACTATTGCTAAGATTCGAGAAAGTTCTTGGAATGACATTCTTCAAACCCTAAATTATTTGTGTATTACTCCAACTGGTTGATAATTCCTGTCGTCCACACAGATTAGTACAAAGTATTAAAAAAATATTGAAATCTAATATGCATCCTAAATGGTTTTATTATGCTTTTAATCATTCATCTAAGAATGAATGCAACTATAATGAGTTGTCTAAACTTTAAAATAAACACCTATGTATACCTCTTGACAACGACGCCAAAATGTTGGGTGATTTAATTGTGAGTTAAATCCTGTAATTAATTGTCAACCTGTGGTTCGTAGAACTAACAAGGTATACCTGTACTATATGTACTAGGTAGTTATTTATCAAAATAGATTAATCTAATGAAGTTAAAACTAATTACCAAACAAGTTAAATCAATTTAATCCAAACCAAAAATAAAGAAATTTAAATCACACTTGCATAAAGGAAATCACACTTGCTTGAAATTGAAATCACACATGCAAAATTGAAATCACACCACACTTGCATAAATGAAATCACACTTGCATAATTGAAATCACACCACACTTGCATAAATGAAATCACACTTGCTGAATTGAAATCAAAACACACCCGCTGAAATGAAATGAAATAAAATAACTACACTATGTTACCAATATGTACAAAGGAGTGCAAACTGTGGTTGATAGGGGCCCTCCATTCCTCATCAAGCACACTAAACAAAATATCACATCTTGGAGATCAAAATGGAAGTATGCATTTCATAAAATGAGTTACAATATATTACAAGAATTATCTATCCTCACTTTAAAAATCACATCTTGGATAGAACTTGGAACCTCCAACTAACAACTAGCAACTAGCTACTAATGACTAATTAATTAACAACCCTTTGTATGAAGGGTGCACTCCTAATTATACAAAAGTTGAGGATAACTATACAATAAATATATATCTTTAGATCTCTCATAAATCCACATTTATCTCTTGTGGTTACAACCAATCTCCTAAAAATGTAAGATACAAATGCTCTCAAAAATCCTCTCATCCATGATTCTTCTCCTTTGAATGTGCATAGTTAATGATCCATGTCTTCTACAATTATTCCACAAATCTTCATGAGTTGGAATTTAAAATTCGAATTTTTGGCTAGGTGGCCAAGTAGGACCCTTCTAGAATCTCCAAGTAGGCCTACAATATCACAAAAGTCATAAGATTTTTAGATATATATGAAAACATGTTAATTTCCTAATATTTAATCACAAATTCACTTAAAATACTTAAAATTAATGACTTGGAAAATAATAATAATAATAAACCCATATGATTATGAAAATGGTTACTAAATGTAGAGTTATGGAGTTACAGAGTTACAGAATGAGGGTAAAATGATGGAAATGAAGGTGAAAGTGGATGATATTTTGGAGACCCAACAATAATATAATGAAGCCTTGAAATCATAGACCTTATGTAATTTAGCTAAAACTAAGTTTCAACCACACTAGGATGGAATTTCAAAACAAGACAACCAATTAAATTTGATGGTTTTGACATATTTGTTAAATATTTTGCCAATTTTTTAAAAAATAATGTTAATGACTCAACAATTCTAACCATATTCAATGACCAAATCATCTGGTAACTAATGATTTTCCCATTCAATTCCATCAATACCACCCCAGGGATGGAATTTTAAATTTTGACACACTTAACATTTGTCTTTCACAACTTAAAAAAGACATTGACAATCATAAACACTTTTTAACCATATTTAATGAAGAAATAACTCCTGACCGACAATTTAACCATCCAATTTGATTCTCACAATGACTTATGATAACAATGAATAAAATTGTTTAACCAAACTAGCAATACAACTAATTAAATGAAAACCAAACTTCCCACAATTATCATTTTATAGAATTGGATATTTATGAAATAATAAAGGTTTAAATGGACTTCATTGCGAGTGTACCAAGGGCTAAATTTTAATATTCTATTACCATAAACGTTATTTTTTTTTTGGAAAATCAAATTTTTATTATTATTTTATTATTTAATTTTGATTATTGTGTTATTTAATTTTTTCTAAGTTTTATTTTTCTTTTTATTTTTTTCAAACTTTTCTATTCATATTTACTATCATCATTCTCATCTTACAAAGTTATTATCATGTTTTATAAATTGATACTAAGACAAAAATTAACATTTATAAATTTGATATGTTTTCTAAGATATTTAAAGAAATCTTTTTTTTTTTGCAAGTTGAAGACTTTTTATTAATCAAAAGGCATATAGAAGGATTTCAAAATGCATATAGTCTCTCCCCAACCAAGTTTGTTGACCAATGTGATAACCATACAACATACAAAAAGAAAAATCGTCAACTAAGAGGTCCAAATCTTGAGAGATCTAACATTCCAAAAGACTAAAAGAACAAGAAACACACCAGTGTACATAGTTACTGATCAGAGGTAATTGAAGTAGGGTTGTCTGGACCAATACCTGGGGGAGGAAGAGATTGATACATGTCGTTGACATGTTGCTCAAAGTGAGCAAAGAAAGTTTCTAGTTTTTCAAGTTTTTCCATCATCAAATGATGCCTATGCTAGACCAATACCATCCTTTTGCGAACATGGCATTGGAAGTATTGAAGCTGCTCTAATTTGGGCGTGATGGCCTTGTGCTACTCCCTACGAGCTTTATCAAGGTCTTCCAGTCGAGAAGAGATGTTGCACCAATTTAAGGATCGCCAAGGAGAGGCCTCACCTCCTAGAAGGTGCCTAACCTTAAGTCCCCGTATGTCCTTGGTTGTTGCGGCCCCAAGATGTCATAAAACATTAACATTCCTTCCCATGTCCACCTACACGTGTGCCATTAACAAGCTGAGAAACCATTTGATGATGGCTGCCCACCATGGAAGCAACTGAAGAGTTATGACCCCCATGGATTCCACAAACCCCACGACCAAAGCCTCTCGAAGGACCCGTGCCCCACCTATAATTCCCACCTCTAACGAATGTGGCACCAGCCCGAGACCTAGTGAGGGCGGGAGAGACTTCAGGCTTCACCATGACAAGGACACACAAGGAGTGGGGGATGGGCTTCATGATGGTGCTTGGAGGGAATCCACGAATTCAGAAGAAAGAGTCACCCATAACATTATCACCTACCACCTGGAACCAAATAGGACCTGGCATAGACCTTAGGAAAGACGATAACCAACACAAAAATTCCCACCACTGAGAATACACTAACCGAATAGAGACAAGCCAGACCAGAGTGGAAGTGAAAGAACCGAGAGGAGAGAGCCATATATAAAATATCAGACACCCAAAACCAAATTGAAAGGCAATGCCCCGAATTTGATACCGACACTGGAGTCGTAGTAGAACATGTTGGGTTGTGTCATATTCTTTCCACGACTAGCCTCCCTAGTTAACTGGGGGAGTTAGAGGGGGGGCAGAGCCCCCTTTTGTTGTGTTGACTACATAGCGGGGGGGTCATAGGAGGTTTGAGGGGGGAGGTTAGTCCCCCTCTACGGGGTCTGGGGAAGTGCCCCAGAGAATTTTTTTTTGAACCCTGTATTAGGTTGGGCAGACCTATCTATGGTTTTGTGCATGGTTTTCGCACATGGTTTTGGACGTGATGGTTTTCGGTCTATGGTATTGGATTCTTCAACATGTATAAATATGTATTGTAACATTGAAATGAACATAATGAAAAATCAAGCTAGTAGTCTCGGTTTGGGATCCAAGGGAAAATGTATGTGTATATGTGTTTTATGTGTTATGCTCTCGCATTGTTTATTTTCTATGTTTTAGAATTCGTATGCATGTAATTTATGTATGGGCTTAAAACCTACATTTGGTATCAGAGTTATTTTGGCTTCAAGGGTATGCCTTTGTTGCTGAGGGGTTTTGCTCGGGCCTATGGTAGACGCTGTTCAATGGGATATCTGCGGGACCGATTCTAGTGGTGAATGAAGATGACAAGAAGTGGAAAGATAGAGATTGAGAAATTTAATGTTCAGAGTCTTGAGTTATGCAAACTCAATTTGGAAGATCTGTTAGTGGATAAGGATCAGTGTATCACAGTAGATCCAGGTACTAAACCAATGGGAGTGTCCGATGAAGAATGGAAGAAGTTGGATCGGAAGGCAAAGAGCACAATACGATTGTGTGTCTCAGATTCATTATTGTTGAATGTATTAGGGGAAGCTACGGTGAAGGCTTTGTGGGACAAGTTAGGGAATTTGTACCAATCTAATTCTTTGGTGAATAAATTGTTCCTACGGAAAAAGCTATATAGCTTAAGGATCAAATATGGAGACTCGGTGATAGAGCATATGAACTCATTTAATATTGTTGTAGGTCAGTTATTATTT
This sequence comes from Pinus tabuliformis, assembly GCA_031772625.1. NCBI lineage: Eukaryota > Viridiplantae > Streptophyta > Pinopsida > Pinales > Pinaceae > Pinus > Pinus tabuliformis. Next base: position 256,720,324 of record CM062810.1, on the reverse strand, counting down.
GTTGATATTAAAATTTCAGATGAAGATAATTGCATTAGTTTTTTGTGTTCTCTACCAGATTCGTGGGATAGTCTGGTTATTGCAATAGGTAGCAATGCAACTGCCTTGCAGTTTGATGAAATAGTCTCATCTTTTTTGACGGAGGAGATGAGACGGAAAAATATGGAGAGCGAGAATGGTGATGCCTTGTATGTACGAGGACGGTCCTAGAACAGAAACAAAAATAAGTCATTGAGTTGGAGATCTAAATCTAGAGGGAGATCTGAATCTCCAGGAAAACCTGTAAAGGTGGTGTGCCAGAAATGCGGAAAGGAAGGGCATTGCAAACGCGACTGTAAATCTATAGCTCTTGACAAAGGAAAGGGATCTGATGATGCTACTTCTGCAAAGGTGAAAACCACCTCCGATGAAGGTGGGGATGTGGACTTATCTTCTTCAAGTACACATGTAGATCATGAGGCATGGTTGATTGACTCAGGTGTATCCTTTCACTTCACTCTCGATAGAGAGTGGTTCTGCGAGTATGAGAAATATGATGGTGGTGATGTATTCTTGGGGGATGACAGGAAGGCTAGAATCGTTGGTTGCAGAAAAGCAAATTTGAATTTGCAAGGTGGAAGGGTTAGAAAACTTCCGGGTGTTCTGCATATTCCTACATTGGCCATAAATCTACTTTCTGTAAGGAAGTTGGATGATGTAGGTGTAAAAATAGTGTTCGAGAAGGATACCTGCAAGATGGTTCGGGGACCACTGGTATTGATGTGGGGAGTTCGGATTGGAACTCTGTACAAGATGCAAGGTAGCACTGTTGTTGATGGGTTAAATAGTTTTGTGGTTCCTTAAAGTGGATCAGAAAATCTAGTGGTCTTTGGAGAGAAGACCATGTTGTGGCATCAAAGGTTTGGACATATTTGAGAGAACGGCCTTTGAATACTTCATGGAAAAGGTATGGTAGAAGGTATGAGTAATAGCTCTCTAGATTTTGATTTCTGTGAAAATTGTGTATATGGGAAGCAGAATCAGGTGAGTTTCCTCTCTGGTGGTAAGAGGGCAAAACATATATTAGAACTTGTGCACAGTGGTGTGTTTGGACCTGTGAAGGTTCCATCACTGGGTAAGTCTGTGTATTATGTATCATTTATAATTGACTTCTCAAGGAATACATGGATATATTTCCTTAAGAAGAAATCTAAAGTCTTTGACATGTTTAAAGAATTTAAGGCTCTGGTGGAAAACTAGATAGAGAAGAAGATAAAGGTGTTGAGGACAGATAACAGTGGAGAGTTTTGCAGTGAGGAATTTGAAAAATTCTATAAGAAGTGTGGTATAGCACGACAGAAGACTACTCCATACACACCTAAGCAAAATGGAGTTAAAAAAATAATGAACAAGACGTTGATGGAAAGGGCAAGAAGCATGATCAGTGGTGCTGGGTTAGGACAAAGATTTTGGGCAAAGGCGGTGGAGACAGCATGTTACCTGGTCAACATATCACCCTCATCAGCGTTGGAGGATAAGACTCCACAAGAGGTATGGACTGGTAAGAAACCTTCTCTTTCACATCTGAGGGTATTTGGATGTGATGCATATGTACATGTTCCAAAGGAGAAAAGAACCAAGTTGGATAGTAAATCTGAAAAGTGCATCTTTATTGGGTATAAGGATGGTTTAAAGGGTTATAAGCTTTGGAACCCAGTAACAAGGAAGGTCGTGTACAGCTGAGATGTGGTGTTCAGATAGGTGAAAGATATTATTAAACATGAAGTCCAACCAAACGAACCTGAGAAGATAGATTTTGAGCCTAAGGAGGAAGAATCAGAGTATATAGTAGAGGAGGAATCAGAAGATGAAGAGCCGCAAACTCCGGGTGTGAGAAGATTAGTTCAAGAAAGAAGGTAGCTAGAAAGGTATAGTCCATCTGCTTTATGTTCAAATTTTGCTTTATCTGTTAATGAGAATGATCCCAAAACTATGAAGGCAACAATAGATTCAGAGGATGGAAAACTCTCGAAAGAGGCCATGGTTGATGAAATGGCATCTTTGCACAAAAATGAGGCTTGGGATCTGGTGGAGTTGCTGGTTGGAAGGAAACCCATTGGCAGCAAATGGGTGTTCAAGAAGAAGGAAAATGCATAAGGAAAGGTGGAGAAACATAAAGCTCGGTTTGTAGAGAAAGGTTACTCCTAGGTGCAGGGAATTGATATTGGTGATATTTTTTCTCCTGTTGCCAAGATAACTTCTATTAGATTACTTTTATCTGTTGTTTCTTCTTTTGATTTTAAGGTAGAACAGATGGATGTGAAGACATAATTTCTTCGCGGGGATCTGGAAGAGGAGATATACATGAAGTAACCTGAAGGCTTTACAGTGAAGAGTAAGAAATAACCGGTATGCAAGTTAAAGAAGTCTTTGTATGGGTTAAAACAGTCACCAAGGATGTGGTATCAGAAATTTGATACATTTATACGAGGACTTGGCTTCACTAGAAGCAACACAGATCACTGCGTGTATTTTAAATTAATTGGGGACTGTGTTATTTATCTGGTCCTGTATGTGGATGATATGTTGCTAGTTGGAAATGACAAAGAAATTATACAAGATTTGAAGACCCAGTTGTCCTCCAAATTCGACATGAAAGATCTTGGTGCTACAAACTATATTTTTGGCATGGAAATTAAAAGAGATCAGGCAAAGAGGAAGCTCTAGTTAAACTAGAGCAAGTGTGTCGAGACAATACTGAAAAGGTTTAATATGCAGGATAGTAAACCGGTGAAGGTCCCTATTATTATAGGTGTGAATTTATCTGCTGAAGAGTGTCCCAAGACACAAGAAGAGGAAGAAGACATGTCCCATGTTCCATATGCAAGTGCAATCAGTAGCCTGATGTATGAAATGGTCTGTTCTAAAATAGACATTACACATGCAGTGGGAGTATTGAGTAGGTTTATGTCAAAACCAGGAAAGGATCATTGGATAACAGTGAAGAAGGTTTTCAGGTATTTGCGTGGCACTAGTGATTATGGTTTGTGCTACCAAGGAAGACCAGGATTGGACAAAGTTTTGGATATCCCTGGCTTTGTTGATGCAAACTGGGCTGGAGATCTGGATCATAGAATATCTACAAGTGGGTATGTGTTTAACCTATTTGGAGGTGCATTCAGCTGGATGAGTAGGAAACAATCTATAGTGGCATTATCAACTATAGAGGGAGAATACATGGCAGCCAATCATGCAAGAAAGGAAGCAGTTTGGTTGCAGAGATTGTGTTCAAATATGGGGTTAGTATAAGGAGCTATAAGGATAGACTGTGATAGCCAAAGTGCAATTTTCTTGGCAAAGAAACCTGCTTATCATTCAAAGACAAAGCACATTTATGTTCAGTATCACTTTGTGAGGGATATGATAGAAGACAAAGAGGTGTTGCTAGTAAAGGTGGACACTTTGAAGAATATTGTAGATGCATTGAAAAAATATGTGAGCTCTGAGAAGTTCTCTTGGTGTAGAGAAACAATGGGCGTTTCAGGGTTGGATAAATGACTAAGCTCTCCTATGCCCCCCTATGGAAAGAACACAACAAGTGGGAGAATGTTGGGTTGTGTTATGTTATTTCCACAACTAGCCTCCCTAGTTAACTGGGGGTTAGAGGGGGGCCAGAGCCCTCCCTTCGTTGTGCCGATTGTGTAGCAGGGGGGTCACATGGGGTTTGAGGAGGGCGATTAGCCCCCCTCTACGGGGTCCATGGCAGCGCCCCGGGGAAATTTTTGTTTCCAGACCCTATATTAGGTTGGGCAAACCTACCTATGGTTTTGTGCATGGTTTTCGCACATGGTTTTGGATGCGATGGTTTTTGGTCTATGGTATCGGATGCTTCGACATGTATAAATATGTATTGTAACATTGAAAGGAACATAATGAAAAATCAAGTTGGTAGTCCTTGTTTTGGGATCCAGTGAAATATCTGTGTATATGTTTTTTATTTGTTATGCTCTCGCATTGTTTATTTTCTATGTTTTAGAATTTGTATGCAGGTAATCTCAATATGGTTTTAAAACCTATAGAGCATAAAAGGGTAAATTGACACCAAGGACCATAGAAAGGAAAACCAGGATGTGAGAAGACTCTAAGTCCAGTGCCACCTTGAGACTAAAACCACCACCGCGAGAGCTATAACACCTCCAGCGGACCTAGAACTAAGAATACAAGAACCAGAAGTCCAACACAAAGCACTCCAAAAGCCGCCCCTAAGAGGCCAAGGTGAGAAACCTGGGAGTAGAAGGAAATTGAAGCTAAAGCCAGAAAGAACTGAAGAAGGTGTTTCCTACAAAGAAGTTCTGAGAGGGAAAGTGTCTTAATTAGCAAGAGAAAGTGAGAGAACATCGCTAGAAGCACGCCTGAGGCACATAGGATGAACCACCACCATAGAACAGGAGAAAGAGAAGATCCAAGTAGGGATGGGAGCACATTACGTAGAAATACATTAGATAGCTAGAGAGTTTTATGATGGACGAAATAAAACTAGAGGAGGAGCAACTCCATCACATCGATGTGATTACACACATGTGAAGTTGAATAGTTTGAACATGTGAGGGAAATGATATTAATTATGGTGTGGTGGAGGGGTTATGTCATGCCCTACCCTGCCTTAAAAAATGCACAATTGGCATCCATCATGTGACGGGTGGCTTCCACAACCCGACACCCCCATCGAGGAATTTAAAGCAATCTTTTATTATGGCTTTTATCTTAAAAAATCATTATCATAGTATATAAATCAATATTTTTTTTTTCACTTGTGGTTCACGGATATCCGTGGTCACTGGGTAGCTGCTACGTCAACAGATCAACACTAGGGTGGACCCCACCTGAAGGGTGTCACACCCCTCGGTGTATTTACTGACCTGACCCCAAGAGATTTCAGGAATTGACCCTGTGACCTCCTGATTGGTGAGGCATTGATTTGACCAATTGAGCTAACTCTTGGGGCTATAATATATAATTCAATATTATTTAAATAAAAGTAATTTATAGATTTGAATTACTTTTTGGAATATTAAATTGTTTATAAATTTAATAATAATGATAAATTGCTATTATTTAGAAAGAAAAAACACTAAATATCTAAATAATTCTTTTATTATGGTTATTATCTTAAAAATTCATTATCATATTTTATAGATAGATATTATTTAATAAATAAAAATTATAAATTTGATTTATTTTTTGAAATATTTAAAATATTTATAAATTTGAAAATAAACATTATCTCATGGGACATTTGAATGGTTAGCATAATGGGATGTTATTCCGTCCACCCAAATCCAAATCCAATGGGGAGCATCTTTGGCCATTTTTGATAAGGCTCAAGGAGTAGGCTCCAAATCTTGGGCCTCCCTGAGTTTACTCTAATGAAATACTAATTCATCATAATAAAATAAATGTACAAATAAATACACAATTAGATTCATCTTATCCTTCCTCTATCATATTCATCATATCCTTCCTTTATGCTAGCGTCAAGTCTTCTTGTACTTATTTATCTCAAACCTAGATACATAGTTTCAAGGTAAATGAAAGCATACAAGTCATTAGTGATTTTAGTTAATGAAGAAAAATTTGAATGAGTTTTCTTTTTTATTTATTAAAGAAGATAAAGTTGATTTGTAAACAAGTACATTTCTTGAAGTGTTATTATTTTGGTTAAATCAATAGAAATGCTAAAGAAGGAATGAAGTGGGAATGGATAGAGTGAGCAATAACAAACTAGTTAAATAATCATCTATGTTGTTTTATGGAATAGGATCATGAAATAATTATAATAAGAGGAAATTGCATAATATAATGAAGCATTGGAATCATACAGTTTATGTGATTTAATTTGAACTGAGTTTTTTTTCTCAAGAAAAATCACAATTTTCTATTAATAAAAATAAAAAGTTATATCAATCTGTGCACAAGTGCATTTGCTTATTGTCCCAAAACACCATTTGTATATGGATGCAGCACTCATCGTAGCCTAACTACCAAAAATAACATTTACCCAGCTAAACTTGGTTTCTCTTTTTCTCCTTTTTTTCTTTGAATTTTGTGTCAAACCCTAGAATTTGGAGTGGCCATTACAATTTCCAAATATTCTCCTTTTGATTTTCCTGGCACTTCCATATTTGAATCCAAATTCATAGAAGCATGTATTCACTCTATTCCAACTATTCCTTGGCTATTTTTGTTTTCTTCATGCTGAATTCCAAGAGTCTAGATCACTACTAAATCGGTGGCTTTCTCAACATTTTTGGTAGGATGTACTTCTACTTCTCTTCTCCCTCCCCCACTTGGGAACCTTGTTGATTTTTTGCTTTTGGTTTCTAATAAATCTCGTCCATTTCTTAATATTCATCATTCGAAGAAGGAAAATCCATAAATTTCCACTGCTTTGGATTTTTAGATCTTTTCTTTGTCCTTTTTTTTCTTGAGATCATGAGTTTTGCAAGTGCCCTGTTTCATGATAGATTCAACACCTGAAAATGATTTTTTAAAAATATAACCATTGTGTCCACTTCAAGTCTTAATGAGTTAGATGGGTTCAACCTCGTAGGCATGTGCTTAGGTCTATCTCTACACAAATGCGGGAAAAGGTAAATATATCTTTGTCCATTATTTTCGATCCATGTTTAGAAATATCCCTAATGAATTTCCAATGCCTTCTAAAACTTGGTGGTGCCAAAAGGAAGAGGGAGATTATGTAACCTTACCCATACCGACATTTTCGTAACCACTAATGTTGTGGCATAAAAATCTAGAAAACATGGATTTACGAAGAGACCCAACCTTCCCTAAACCATGGTCCTTCATTTATGACATATTCCACATCTTTTTTATTGTTGAATTAAACCACAAAAATTCCCTTCACACATAGATAAATATCACAATTGTTAGTCTAGTTGAGGTATATCCACTGATGTAAATCTTCATACTTGGGCCACAAGGCATTAAATCAACATATAAGAGTTTTGGCTTGGAGAATAGTTACAACACCACTCACTTCTGGCAATTTTATTGAAAAATATGGTGCTTTCTCCACCTTCTCAACCGGGTAAGGACCTGCGATTATCGGATTTGGGGTTTGTCCATATGGTGTGACATCTTTCCCTCCCACTACATCCTTAAAAGAACTTGGACCCTTAAGAGTGCAAGTTGATCCAAGTGAAATGCTCATTCTTGGGGCTGAACCCCATAACCTCAAATTTATAATGATTTTAGAATTATGTTCAATGTCGTACTCTTTCAATTTCATGACATCTTTCAATAATTTACCCTAAAACTTTAGGTTTTGTATATTGGTCAGTATACCCAATTTTTTATGCACATTATTTTTCAAATTTGATACTAGATCCACTAACCGAGCCCCTATAAGGATTTCATTTCCATTTATGGTCTTCAATTTTTTTTTTTAAATATTCATCATAATTTGGATCTGAAACCCCATGATAACGTAGGTTTTAACCATATTTAGAAATTACCTGCAAACAAATTATTCATACAGAAAAATAAATAATGGCAAGAATATAAAAAAATATACACAAATATTTTCCTCTAGATCCCAAAATCAAGACTACCAGATTGATTTTTCAATATATTCCTTTCAATGTTACAATACATATATATACATTTCGAATCGTTCATAAACCCTAATCCATAACCCTGGATTAGAACATAATTGTAGTTCCCTTGAGCAAATCTACAAAATGTCATTGGAAGAAAACCATCATGCCAAAAACCATGTGCAAAACCCATGCACAAAACCATGGGTAGGTCTACCCACCATCCTTGGGTCCACCCCCATCCTTGGGTCCACCCAACTATTATTGAGTCTATATAATTTTTATTTTTCCCGGGGCGCTACCTCAGAGTTGTGCAAGGGGGCGGTAAACCCATAATAGGGGGGGTTTCCACTCCATTTGTGAACCCTTACTGTGCTCGACACAATGTAAAACATGTGGAGATAGTCATGGAAATATTATAACACACACCCAAAATTATCCCACTTATTGTTTTCTTTCCACACAAGGGGTCACAAGAGAGCTTCATCATTGGTCCAAGCCTGTGATGCCCATTGTTTCTCTACACCAAGAAAACTTCTCAGTCCTTACAAACTTCTTCAATGCATCTACAATATTATTGAAAGTGTCCATCTTTACCAGCAACACCTTTTTGTCCTCAACCATATCCCTCACAAATTGATAATAAATATCAATGTTCTTTGTCTTTGAATGATAAGCAAAGTTCGTTGCCAAGAAAATTGCACTTTGGCTATCAGAGTCTCTCCTTATATCTCGTTGTACCAACCCCATACTTGAAAAAAACCTCTACAACCAAACTTCTTCTTTGCTTCCATGAGTGGCTACCATGTACTCTACCTTTATAGTTGAAAATGCCACTACAAACTGTCTCTTTCTCATCCAATTGACTACTCCTCCAAATAGGTTAAACACATACTCACTTGTAGATCTTCACTGAACTAGATATCCAACCGAGTATGCAGCAACAAAGCCATGAATGTCCAAAAATATTTCCAATCAGGGTCTTCCTTGAAAACCCACTTCACTGATGTCCAATGGTCCTTCCTTGGTTTTGAAAAAAGCTTGCTCAATACTCCCACTACATGAGCAATGTCTAGTCTAGTACAAACCATTTCATACATTAGGCTACCAATTACACTCGCGTATGGAACATGATACATGTCCTCTTCCTCTTCTTGTGTCTTGGGACACTATTCAACATATAACTTCACACCTACATGAATATGAACCTTCACCGCTTTGCTATCCTACGTATTAAACATTTGCAATATTGTCTCGACATACATCCTTTATTTCAACTAGAGTTTCCTCTTTTCCCGATATTGTTTAATTTCCATGCCCAAAATGTAGTTTGCAGCACTAAGATCCTTCATATTGAAGTTGGAGGACAATTGGGTATTCAAATCCTGGATGATTTCTTTGTTATTCCAATCAACAACATATCATCCACATACAAGACCAAATAAATAACATGGTCACCAATTAATTTAAAATACACAAGTTGATCCATTATGCTCCTTCTGAAGCCAAGTCCCCATATATATGTATCAAATTTCTAACACCACATCCTTGGTGACTTTTTTAACCCATACAAAGACTATTTTAACCTGCATACACGTTCTTTCTTACCCTTCTCCGAAAAGCCTTCAAGTTTCTTCCATATCCCCGTGAAGAAATGTTGTCTTCGCATCCATATATTCTACCTCAAAATCAAACATAATAGAAACATATACAAGTAATCTAACAGAAGCTAACTTGGCAACAAGAGAAAATATATCACCAAAATCAATTCGCGACACCTAGGAATAAGCTTTTTTCTACCAACTGAGATTTGTATTTCTCCATCTTGCCTTCTGCATTCATCTTCTTCTTAAATACCCATTTGCTTCCAATGGGTTTCCTTCCAGCTGACAACTCCACTAGATCCCATGCCTCTTTTTCTCCCATAAATGTCATTTCATCAACCATGGCCTCTTTCCAGAGTTTTCTATCCTCTAAATCCACTGCCTCCCTGATAGTTATGGGATCATCATGAGTAATAGATAAAGACAATTTAAAAAAAAAAAGCATATGGACTATACCTCTCTAGCTTCCTTCTCTCTTGAACTGGTCTTCTCAAAATTGGAGTCTGTGGCTCTTCCTCTTCGTATTCTTGTTCTTCTATAGACTCTAATTCTTCCTCCTTTAGTTCAAACTCTATCTTCTCAGGTTCCTTTGGCAGGACTTCATGTTTAATAACATATTTCACCTCTCTAAACACCACATCTTGGTTGTACACAACCTTCCTTGTTTCTTGGTTTCAAAACTTATAACCTTTTAAACCATCCTTATACCCAATAAAGATGCACCTTTCATATTTACTATCCAACTTGGTTATTTTCTCCTTTGGAGCATGTACATATGCATCACAACAAATTACCCTCACATGTGAAAGAGAGGGTTTCTTACCAATCCATAGCTCATGTGGAGTCTTATCCTCCAACACTGATGAAGGCGATTTGTTAAATAGGTATCATGTAGTATCCACTTCCTCTTCCCAAAATTCTTGCCCTTTTCCAACACCACTGAGCATGCTTCTTACCTTTCCCATCAACACCATGTTCATTCTTTTTGCAACACAATTTTACTGAGGTGTGTATGGAGTAGTCTTCTATCATGTTATACCACACTTTTTACATAACTCTTCAAATTCCTTCTTGTAAAAATCTCCACCATTATCTATCCTCAACACCTTAATCTTCTTCTCTACCTGATTTTCCATCACAACTTTAAATTATTTAAACCTATCAAAGACTTCAGATTTCTTCCTAAGGAAATATAACCCTGTATTCCTAAAGAAGTCATCTATAAATGAGACATGGTACACATAAACAATGATGGAACCGACACAGATCCATACACATCACTGTGCACAAGCTCTAATGTCGTTTTCTCCCTCTTAGCACCCGAGGGAAAACTCAGCCAATTATGCTTCCCATATACACAATTTTCACCTAAATCAAAATTCAAAGAGAAGTTAGATATACCTGCTATCATATCATTACCATGAAGTATTCAAATTCCCTTCTCTCCATTATGTTTAAGCTTTTGATGCCATAACATGGTATTTTCTCCAGAGACCAATAGATTTTCTACTCTACTTTCAATAACCATAGAGTTGTTGCAACCATCAATAACAATACTACCGAGAAGCTTGTACAAACTTCCAATCCAAACTACTTGTGTCAATACTAGTGCTCCCTGAACCATCTTGTAGGTATCATTCTCAAACACTATTTTTAAACCTACATCATCCATATTTATTAAATAAATCATATTTCTAGCCAATGTAGGAATATGCAGAACACTAGGAAGTGTTCTAATAATTCCACCTTTCAAATTCAGCTTGACTTTTCCACATCCCATGATTTTCTCCTTACTTTCATCCCCTAAAAATACATCACCACCATCATATTTCTCGTACTCGTAGAACCACTCTCAATGGGGAGTGAAGTTAAAGGATGCACCTAAGTCAATCAACCATGCCTCATGATCTACATGTGTAATTGAAGATGAAACATGTACACATATCCACCTTCATATGAGGGGGTTTTCACCTCTGTAAAAGGAGCATCATTAAATAACTTTCCTTTCTCAAGAGCTTTATATATACAATAGTTTTTGTAGTTCCCTTCCTTTCTACATTTCCACCACACCTTACAGGTTTTCCTAGAGATTTATATCTCCCTCTAGATTTAGATCTCCCACTCGAGGAAATTTTTTTTGTTTCTTTTCTGGGATCATCCTTGTACAGACAAGACATCTCCATTTTGGTTCTCCATATTTTTTCGTCTCATCTCCTTCGACGAGAAGAATGAGATTATTTCATCAAACATAAATGTAGTTGTATTGCTACCTATAGCAACAACCAGAGTATCCCACGAATTTGGTAGGGAACAAAACAAACTAATGCACTTATCTTTGTCTGAAATTTTTATATCAATAGATAAAAACCGACTTAACACAGTGTTAAAGACATTCAGATGCTCTGTTACCGACTCTCCATCCTTCATCCTCAATTTATACAACTTTTTCCACAGGAACAGTTTGTTCACCAGAGACTTAGTTTGGTACAAAGTCCATAACCTTTCCCACAAATCCTTCATCATAGCTTCCCCTAATACATTCAACAATATTGAATCCGAGACACATAACTATATTGTGTCGATCTAACTTTGCCCAATCTTCTGCTCACATTGTAGTTGATTTAGTACCCAGATCTCACATAACCATATTGCGTTGATCTAACTTTGCCCAATCTCTGCTCACGTTGTAGTTGTTTTAGTACCAAAATTTACCACGATCCACTGATCTTTATCCACCAATAGATCCTCCATCTTGAGCTTCCATAACTCAAAACTTTTTCCATTGAATTTCTTGATCTCTATCTTTCCACTGTTCACCATTTTATATCACCAGAAGAATCGATCCAACAACTCTCCTACTGTAACAGGGTCTACTATAGGCCGAAGAAAAATCCATCAGTAGTAAAGGGACCCCCTTGAAGCCGAAACAACTCTGATAGAAAATGTAGATTTTAACCTGCACAAAAGTTACCTGCAAACGAACTCTTCAAACAAAAAAATAAACAATGGCGAGAACAAAGAACAAATATACACAGAGATTTCCCCTGAATCCCAAAAACGGGACTACCAGATCGATTTTTCATTATATTCCTTTCAATTTTATAATACATACATATACATACCAAAAAATTCATAAACACCAATCCATAACCTGGATTAGAACATAACCATAGTTCCCTTGACTGGATCTACAAAATACCATGGCTATAAAACCATCATTCCCAAAACCATGTGCAAAACCCAAACACAAAACCATGGGTAGGTTCGTCTACCATCCTTGGGTCCACATAAAAAAAAATTCTAAGGCTTTGCCACCCCCTTGTAACATCCCCGCTATGCCCAGTGCAATGTACAACGCGTGTAGCTAGTCATGGAAAGAATATAACACACACCCAATAGATCATGCCTCTGATGTAAACAAATTAAGGCCCACAACATAGATTTAGGGCATATTTGTTTCAAACTCCTTCTATTTGATCCATCAACTATCCACAGACAAGAGTGAATCAATACCCGAGCTTCGATAAGAAAAGTAAGTGCATGACACTAGGCATAAAACCTTGGCCTAATTCGTAGGCATTTACCTGTGGTTGTTTGTAGATCTGACATGACACCACCAATTCTATGAAATCATGTTGTAGATAGAGATCACGACTTACCGTGCCGTAATAAACCACATGTAAGATCCTGTTGAAGCCCCCAAAATTGGATCTACAACAAGGGGGATACCCACCCGGTCCGGACCTTGGTCAGCAACTCCTTTTTCGTTTGGTATAGTGGGTCTGACTGGGGATATGGGACCAGTTTCCCAATTTATTTGTGTGTGCGTTGAGAATTGATATTTCCTTTCTAATAATTTCTAAGTAAAATACTTTTATTCTAAATCTAATGTAATTGTAATCGAATGAATACAAATATCTAATTCTAAAACCAACTCGGGATTTAATCTTTTAGTTATGAGATCTAAAATGGTTTCAAATGGCAATTGGTAATAAAGATCATTCAATTGCTATGAGAAAAGAATTCAATAAAGATAAACCATTTTGTATAAAAAGTTAGACGAAACAGTTGTGGAAAACATATCGCATAATAAGTTACTCATATATTAAGCATAAATAAATATCTATCACCGTACAGAAGTGCCAAATGATAACTCAAGCATTAAAGCATTCATATATAAATAAATAAACATGAATATCACCTTAACACATAAGCAAAAATAGTTAAGAGATAAAAGTACCATTTATAACTAGTTCTACTCATGAGCTTCAGTAATAATGATCTATCTCTTCTTAATCCAACATCCACTAAGAGTACAAAAGTGCAACATCAATAGTAGATATTAAACGCAGATATATATAAATCATGTTCCATTCATTCATCAAAACCTCCTCAGAGGGTGCAAAAGTGCATGTTCTAAGGACAAGTTTTTGACAAATTTCAGGACCCTCCTCTAAATGCATGAGAAGGGTTTAAATACTACTACCTAAATCTAAAAATAATTTATTACAAAAATGTAGGATATGGTTTAAATGACCGTCCTCATTTCAGGCAAAAATAAAGCAAAATTAAAGCTAAAACTAAATCTAAAACTAAAACTAAAACTAACTATCTATGTATCTGTTCCTTATAGTCGCAAGCGTTTAGCATTTGCTTGAGGAGAGTTGGCTAGCCGACTTCGGACTTTAGCTGTCCTACGAAAACGGAATCAGCAAGTGTTGGCGCCATCTTCTCAGCAGAGTTAATGATACATTTGAGATTCATGCACTGGCTGTGTGGTTTTACCAAGTATGTCCAGTAAGAATCGCAATTTAACTTGGTTAACCTTTTGATGGACTCTGCTCTCTCTTGAGCCTTCTATCTCCAACTTGTCTGTAGGTGTTGCACATTTGGTAAATACCCTGGAGTGGTCTCCGATATTAGATTTGCTCTGTGTAAATTTTCGTTAATGTAGTCAATGACATTATTTGTTGTTGTGGCTACTTCTTCTATTGCTTGTTCTGCTTTCCTAATCTGTGCATACCACTGGTTAAAGAGAATTTCTTTGTGGGTTTCATTGATTATGGGGGCGCCTGCCTTTTTCCCTTCCTTTGATTCCTGCCAAGCCAAATATTCAGTAACTCTTCTATAAATTAAATCATAATCATGTCGCAAGTCCACGATTTGATTAGTAATTTTTTCGCTTATCTCACAATAAGAGCTCCACTGCGATATTCTTTGGCATAATGTTTCTTGCTACTGTAGGAGTTGATCATTTGAGGAAATGGATTCTGTTACAAATTCTATAAGCTTGGGATCGTCCTTGTGCATTTCTTGCATAACCTGTAACTGTTTTTCTCTGTTAGTCAAACTGTTCTGGTATCCTAGCTGCATATGTTGAAAGTCCTGCTGTAATATTTCAAGATGTTTTTGTGCTTCACTGTTGGCGCTGGCTTGTTGTAGTTGTTGCTGCAAAATCTGTATTTGATCTTCTTTTTCTTTCAGTAATTGTTGTACCTTAGATGCTCTATCAATGGTCACAGAAGCATATGCTCCTGTGATCTGAGATAATTTAGTGAGATTTTCAGTGGGATCAGTGGTAAGATCTTGCCAAAGAATGTCTAATTGTTCTGCATCATGAAAGAGCATGCTTTCCAATTTCCTTTTCTTTCTTTGTTTTCTCACCACTGCCTTATGTTGAGGATTATAAAATACATCAAGAGAAGGAATTGCGTCTATTTTGAGCATAAGTTCAGAAGATGGAGTAATGAGAATATGTTCCATTTCTAGGACATTGTTGATTGTCCCTATGGCTATATCATCCACTGTTTGTACATTACTTTCAGGTGTTTTTGTGCTTTGTCCTTCAGTATTGATTAAGTCATTGAATGTCTCCCATTCTTTATCTAGTTCAGTTTTGACTTGTGGTGGCTGGATGATGAGAGGGGGAGGATTTACCTATGGAGAGGTCAAAACCTGTTGTTCTGGGCGCTCCTTAGACTGGGCAGTATCCCTTACTGACCCTTTTCTTTTATTATGGTCATTCTCAGACCTCTTGGAGTGTTCTGACGTTTCTCTCCCAGACTTAGATTTAGACATGTCTGTGCTTGAACTTCCACTAAGACTGATGCTGGGAGTTGGTTCCCTTATGGTTTCCAAGCGTAATTTATCCAAAGGGATATTAGCTAACCTCCTTTCTCTGTACATTTTGAACTCTTGAAATTCTGCTAGAGGAAATCGCATTTGGGCCGAATGCAGAACTTCTTTAAGTGTACTTTTCTGTTGAAACATATCATCAAAAAGATCATCTTCTTTAGAAAACACTTTTATCTTGACTGTAGTAGTGAAATTATTAACAATATCAAAAGGGTCGAATGGTCTTCCTAGAAATTTGAATAATCGTAGACATAACATGTTGTTTACTTCCTTGAATGCATGGCCTACATCAAATAGTAAAAAGGCCCCACAGGCCACAGGAAATTGCGGCCAAATGGCCTTCTTCTTGTCCTTCAAATCTTTACTCATACCTCCTTCTCTGCAGGTCTGATAAGCAATCTCTTGTGTTAGTAGTTTATCAGGAACATATAAAGGTAAGACATGAGGGGAAGTGAGACTTCCAAATACCTTGACATATGTGAAAATTTCCTCTCTGAACCATCTCGTGACGGGGAGCATATCGACCTCCGCTTCGGGAGAAAATTTTGGAGCGTCTTTATCATACAACATTTTGTACAAAGGTAACATGATTACATGACAAATCTTGTGGAAATATGGAATGAACTTGGAATCCCATAATTCTTTGTGATAAATATGGATGCATAAGGGGTCTTGATTAGTCCATTTCCAACCCATTAGAGGAAACTTGGAAATATAACAGATTGCATCCATCACATATGCAGATAAGTAGAAAGGGGGATAAATCCTCTGAGTAGTGGTTCTTTTGGATCAGTAATTCAAAATGGTTGTGGTTGAATTGTCGAACAATATCTTAGCCCAATCCACAATAGTAGCATTAGTGGCAGCATCCAATAATGGTGGCCATTCAGATGAAAATTTGTTAACGTTTGGCTTTCCAAAAAGTCTACACAACATAGCAGCAGCAAAGCAATATGGGGATGTGAGAGAACCAATACTATACATATCGTGCTTATCCTTTTTTAGTGGTTCATCCCTTCTTGACCAGTCCTTGGTGCATTCTGCCAGATTTTCATTTTCTTTAGTGAACTTCTCCATGAACTATTTGTTGGTCACTTTAATTGCTTATTGAATTAAACAACAAAGTGCGACATTAATTGTCAACCCAGGGAAGTCTTGTTATTTCAAGGCAACTGCATACTATATGTACTCAATTTTAAAAGCAACAAAAGTTGTAGTACAAACAAATCATGCCTTAAATTAACAAATTGAAGCTCCAATCTGCATTACAACAATTACACTCTATTGCAGATAACTAAGGAATGCTTAATTTCATTCAAATAATCATATAATGAAAAAGAATCAATCTGCAAAGGAAAACAATGGTTGTGCTGTAACAGAGAGTCAGGACCCTATCCCCAGAGCGGGAATCTCCAGCACCTGCCTCTGATTAACTAGCTTGCTGATTCACTCTTGTAACTTAATCACCCGTGAAGCACTCATGAATTAACTTTGAATAACACAACAATCAATTGAAAAAGAAACAGTGTTTCAGCAAAAGGTATTATAAACGATATTCAGGAAACAGTACTTGTTAACAAGGCATGAATAAAAGACACAATTGACACACTGCAGAAATATAATGGGCGAATCTTGTGATGAAGGTGGGCTTTGTCCTTCTCACAAGATTCCCCAGGAAACAAGGACTAGAAAATTATGTTCAGAACAAAATTTTATTCATCCATCAATATGTCATATTACAAAAAGAATTCCAGTCATGTTCCTTCAGCTAAGCCTTTTTCCACAGTCTGTTCCCCCCTTCTAATGTGGATGTCTCCTCTTTATAAAGAGGAAACATCTATTACAAAAGATTTACATTGTTTTAACCCATTATACAAAAATAGGGAAATCAGTTTCCTGTCAACAAAATGTTGTTACAGTAATGTTGTCTTTAGATTATAAGCATTACATTCAGTGTAACAGCTTCCTCGGTGATCAGTTCTAGTTCCTTTGCTGCTGTCAAATTTAGAACGCAAATCTCAACTGTTTCAGCATCAAGATTCGCGTGCCGTTTTTACTGTTTCAGCAACTACAAAAATAGTCTCGCAAACTCCAGGCTGTTTCAGCAACGCGGACTGCACATCATTCTTTAACTGTTCAGCACTTAATAATTCAAAGATTAACTATGAAGATGTCGTGATTATATGCTAAATAATTAAACGTATAGTGATGAGAAGAATCATTACATACCTTTGAGATAATTGGGTTAAAACACTAACAAAGACTTTTAAATGTAAGTTGAAAAGGATGATATCATGGCAAAATGTATGGTCAAAAAGGGACAATATGAGGTCCTAACATCCCCCCCAACTGAAACAGTTGCATGTCCCCATGCAACATCTAATCTGATTCTGAATCGGAGTACTAGGATGTACAGTGAAAATTACTTATACAGTAAGTATAGAAGGTGCTATCAGTCAAGTCTCTGAAGCCCTGTACACTCTGTAATCTCTGGCATGCTGCAAGCTCCTCCTTTTTGGACACCTTGAAGTAGGCCTTATATTGCTGTACTGGCAACCAGAGAAGCGAGAAATGAAAATGATAACCTAGCCATTTTTCGCCACACTGCTGAACACATTTAACATAATTAGGCACTCGTGAAATTGCTGCATGAATATTAAGAGGGTTAAAGGGATGGTATTCCCTTCTCTCCTTAGGGCAATGTTCCCAGAACAAATTGTTTGCCTGCATGGAAAGAGGTCCTTTCTTTTTGACGTATTGTTGGCATTCTTCTAACACTACTGCCTGTGATTCTCTGATATGCTCAGTCATTCCTGGTTCTCTTATAACCCGACGATGTTCAACAATGAAAAAAACAACATTCTGTGGTTTAGCTCGGATCCACAGAAGGCGATTTTCTTTGTTATGTTTTGCTGAAGGAAAAGCATTTTGCCACGTGAGCTGATTGGCCATAAAAGAGACCAAGGCTCTAATCTGAATGTCACCAGCCATAGGAATAAAATTAAGCTTTCCATCTTCCGGCATGGCCTCATTATGGAGATAGAGTTCACATAAGAGATTTTGTTCACTGAATGACGCTGCTGCAAAGGTTTCAATAAACCGCTGGGGTGTATACACTTCATGAGGTCGTCCATCTTTGACTGCTTTTTCCTGAAGGAATGCTAGGCGTTCTGCTAGGAACACAGAATAATTAAGGGATGGTTTCCTGGTAGCCAGAAGTCTTTGAACTAACTCAAAGATAAGAGACAGTCTAGTTTTTAACTTTTTATTTTCCTTCTGCTGTGCATGGAACTATTCCAGGATTTCCCAATTTCTATAAACATGCTTCTGCCATATTATTTATGTTCCTGTAATGCCTTTTCTTGCGATAGGGCATACTCTTTCTTCCATATCTCCCTGAGTTCTTGAATGCTTAAGGTTTGAGTGAAGGCAGTCTCTGCACATAGAGGTTCAGTCTGGGTAAATACCGTCTTTGCAGAATTTGGTGCAAGATTCTCAGCTTTAACAACTAGGGTAGGCCGGGGTACTTGTGGTTTCTCTTCTTCTTCAGAAATCTTTGAAGGCCCTGCTGGTTCTTGTGTAACAGCAGGGCGTTCCTTTTTAACTACAATAGGAGTAAATGCAGGAGAGGGTCTAGGCAATGGGACTTTGATTACCTTATAACCAACTCGAGAATAGAGGTCACCACATTGGCTGCACATGTATTCATCATACCGATCCTTATCTGCACTTTTCTCGGCTGCAGATGCTACCTGAGCGAAAGTATATAGATCAAGTTCTTTTTCATAAGCTTCCCTTGCTATTATTAACTCCTGCTTATAAGCTTGAATCTCGGCTTTCAAAAACTCATTCTCTTGTTGAAGGGAAGCTAACGTGACAGGGCCTTATGTAGTAATTGCAGTCTCTGTAGCTGGTTCAAGAGGATGGGAGGATGGTTGTTTGGTGGCAGCTTCACTATTTATATCTCCAGCAAGTGGTTCTTGTGTGACAACTGCTGGGCCATCAGCTAGTTTTGTAATGGCTATATCCTCTTGAACATGCAAATTATGCATATCAACCAACTGAGTGGCTAGTTCTTCTGTAGCAGCTATAGTTTGTGCAGTATCCTGGGTATCTACACTTTTCTCATTGGCAGGTGGCTCTTGTGTATCAACTGTTGAGTCAGTAACAGCCAAGTCTTGCTCTGTTTCCTGGTCATGGTCATCAGTAGGTGGTTCTTATGTGACAATTGCTGAGACAATAGCTGATTCAGCTATGTGTTGATTATCCATTTCATGTTTATCAGTAGGTGGTTCCTTTGTAACACTTGCTGAATCAGTAGTTGTTGTGTCCTGATGTGTTTCCTGATCATGATCATCAGCTGCTGGTTCTTGTGTAGCACCTACTGGACTAGTAGCTGGTTCAAGTGGGACAACTACCTCTAGGTCATCTAACTTTTGCTCCTCAGCACCTGTTGAGTCAGTAGCTGGTTCTTGTGGGGCAGCTACCTCTAGGTCATCTATCTTTTGTTCCTCGGTAGGTGGTTCTTGTGTAGCACTTGTTGAGTCAGTAGATGGTTCTTGTGGGGCAGCTACCTCTAGGTCATCTATCTTTTGTTCCTCGGCAGGTGGTTCTTGTGTAGCACCTGTTGAGTCAGTAGTTGGTTCTTGTGGGGCAGCTACCTCTAGGTCGTCTATGTTTTGCTCCTCAGCAGGTGTTGAGTCAGTAGCTGGTTCTTGTGGGGCAGCTACCTCTAGGTCGTCTATCTTTAGCTCCTCAGCAGGTGGTTCTTGTGTAACACCTGTTGAGTCGGTAGTTGGTTCTTGTGTAATAGCTACATGCTGTACATCGTCTTGGGTGTCTACTTTTGATAAATTAGCAGCTGGTTCTTGTGGAGCAGCTATGTCTTCTGAAAGGAATGATGTCACAAAATCCTGGACATTTTGCATTTCGGTACCCAAGGGTGAGGAAGGTAAGGATTCGGGGTTTGGTGGGGTATGGGGTTTTAGGATAATGGGTGGGGAATTTGGGGTGGGGGTCTCTGTTTCTGCTTCAGAAGACATCCTCCTTCGTCTTCGAGGTAAGGAGGTAGGAAAAATAGTGGTTTTTCTTTTATGGGTGGCCTTCTCTGGGGTATGAGGAACATCAGAGGTAGTAGCTTGTTTAATTGAGGCCCTTGTTCGTCTTTTTGATGAAGGAATAGCCGTTTCTGGCTTTTTCCTTTTCCTTCTCAGCTTAGCCAGGGGAATGTCGTCGTCTGAATCATCGCTGGGGATATGGACAGTGGGAGTGGATGATCCAGGTAAATTATGGGACGGGGTTGATGCAATGGCGGGGTCAATTGGACTAACTGTCACGGATGGCTGGGGATTTTCAGCATTCACTTGGGGAGTTTCAGCTGCTGCTTGAGAAATTTCAGCAGTTTCTTGAGGGTTTTCGGCTGCTGGTTGAGTAACTTCAGCAGCTTCCTAGGAGTTATTAAGGGGAGGGGGATTCTGTAGGGCAAAGCCCCTCAGGATCAAAAGCTGAACGAGGCGATGGTGAGTAAGGGAGAGGAGTGGGTACTTTGCATCCTTGGAATAATGTGACATATTCTTTAGACACCCAAGCAGATAGTATGGCATATTTAATAAACGACCATGTATTAAATGATTCAACAACACAAAGTCATGCTGGTACACTACCTGATAACGTCCTTCGCAGGTGAGGTAGTGCTTGACAAACTCTGCAACCTTTGGCTATGGAGGTGGTAATAAATGCAGTGCAACACCCCTACCTTTAGGTTCAACCTGCTCCCCAAGTAGAAGAAAATCTTGTTGTGCGTTGAGAATTATGTGTTTACGGTTGAACCTGTTATCTCAAAATCAGGCCCTGGAAGGCTGCTGACCAGGAAGACTTCAAGTAACTGTTTCAAACCAATCTTTTGACTAAGGCTTAGCCTCCTTAGCCTGAGAGGGCTCTCTCAAAAAGGGTTATTGATTTTGACTATCAATAAGATGGCTAACTCTTGTGAAATGACATTGACAAATATGAAGGCTGGACAAACATTACATAAGTTTCCATTGGGCCTATGGAGTCAATCATACTTCAGTAAACAATGATACTGCCTTTACATAGAAGTCAGGGCATTTAGCATTTAGATGCTCAGAACACAACTCATATAAAACCAAAGTTTACAAATGCATACAGGAAATCAGAGCACAATCAGTGAATTCTGAGTGATTATGCATTTATACAACTGTAAAAGACATGAAGGAAAGAATAAAATCACCATTCTGAACATGGAAATCCTTTATGAATCCTGAGAAGAAAAGCAGCCAACTTATATTACTGAACTCTGTCTTTTCATAAGCCAAAACAATACTCTATTTTATAAAATATCCAACCCTTGTTACATTGTTGTTTCAGCTATATATAGAATTCTTATTCTAGTTGATCGAGATTCCTCCTCCAGTATGAAGGGAATTCGATCACTACCTCTAATGACACCTATCAACATTTAACTAACTAATAAATGCAACAAAGTGCTGACTGTAGTTTTTAAGAGTTCTAAATCTATTATGATTCTAACTCTATATTATATTCATGATGGCTTCTCTTCGTTCTTTGACATCTGGAGTTTAGCTGAGATAGCTGAGATGGATGTTTAATGCCCCACATTTACCTTGGATGCTGAATCTTTTAACTGTTCAGAAGTATTAGGAGATGTCCCTAGTTTCTCGGCTTCAGTTTTCTCCAAAGTACTCGAATGCACAGAAACATGTCTTCAGCCTTTAATTACCCAAAATAGAGCAGACTGCCACGTCCTTGATGTGCTGGCCACCATTTTCATTTACCCGTGTGATGACAAAATCTTTCAAAAAGATTTGGCGCTTTGTCAATCATAATTGATCAACTCAATTATAACATGCAGCTACAGCAGTTTCGTAGCGCGCTATGAAACTGCTGTGTAATTTCGAAAACACAATCTTAGACTCTACTCTGTTTGTATACCTTATCTTCGATTTCATTGCCTGAAAAAAGGAGCACCAGATTGTCTTGTCTTTTAATATCTGAATCAAAAGTGACACGGCTACCATTTCAATTGATGCACTCTATATTTGCTTTCTGTATCAAATTGACCATTGTTCTTGACAGTACTGTTTAGTTCATGGCATTCTTCAGACATGCTAGAATGTTCTGCATCAAGTGAAAAAAGTTGATAATCCTTTATCCAATTAATAATACCCATGGAAAGACCGAGTTCATGCAGCATAACACGTTCATGATAGCCAGCACATTCCTGTAAAAGTACTTGGGATGCATCTGCTGCTAAAGTACTCAATCCTGACAAAAATATATTTGCAGCAAAGGTGCGGAATTCTTAAGGTATACAAACAAGGCAGTCCAATATAAATTTGGCAGCAACCCTGAGAGCCTGAGTGTCTTGATCAACCTTCTGAGATCTGTCATTATAATCATGTAGAATATGTGGTTTTCCCAAAACCGATGCATGCACAGAAACATCATGAACATTCATCTTCCTCTGCTGATATTTCTTACAGTTAATGCAATTTTTTTTCTTATCCAAAGGCATAAAAGTTCTATGATCAAAACAGTCTACACAATTCTTTACCAATATATCTATCGCTTGACAAGCATGTGATTTCATGAGTGCTACAGGAGCATGATGCGTGTCACCATAAAGAGACACAATAGAAATAAGTTGCGCTACCATTTTCTTTGCGGAGCCCTTCACTGCAACTGCCAAGAAGTCTTCCATCGTGGCTGAACTATCAATACGAACAAATTTTCCACTCCTTAACATAAGACAAAGCAAATCATTACTAGCACCTTCTTTGTCCAACCAGTTCAGAATTGGACCAAGCGTAGGAGAAAATACATGATCCCAGTGTGATCACTCCTCTAGATTTGATAGCATAGGTGCTTTTAGTAGGCACTTCAAAGCATCAGCACTGGTCATGGCACCAAACACTCCAGCCATCTGTACAGGCTCAGATGTCCATTTTTCAGAAACAGCAGCACTCACACTTGATTGATCAATTATGCTGCTCCTTGCCAAGTTTTTCACCTGCATAAAAGATTGCATCTACAGTTGCTGGAAGACTACACTTCTTAGTCACCTCATTTCTGATATTTTTTATCATCACTTAGTTATGAATCTTGTCAAGGACTGCAAATCGATTGCGAGCAACAAAAACAGCAGATCCTCCAAGTCCTCTCTTTGCTTCCTGTGTTGTATCACTTCTGCCAACACTATCCTTCGGAACAAGATAAAGTTCATATGATCCACCATCAACATCTGATCATACCAGGACAACATTCTCCAAGGGACTGTAAGACAATGATCTTGGTCCTTGATTCATTCCCGTGGATCCAGGCCTTCTTATTGGTATAAGTTGAGTGTCTTTTTTGAGTTGCAAATTCATAAGCCCGCAGAAAACGATCTTTGATGTAGTATAGGTTACCCTCCTAAACAAAAAAGGCAGGTCTTTCTCTTTGCACTGTTTCCTCTGTTCCACCACACTAACTCAACTCTGCTACATTTTGATATCTTTTTAAGCCAGCCGCCAACTCATCAAAAGTTATTGAACCACTATTATCAATGTCCATTGCCTTAAACATCTCTCTCAAACCTGCAATCTCTTCCTCTGACAATCTTTCGGCTATTACCATAAGTGTCATCTTCTTCAATTTATTCATTGCGGAAAATTGCTTTAATCGAGATAATACAGCTGGATCCAAAGCTTGATCTGGAGCGACACCATTTTTACATATCCACGGATGACATAGAACCCCATGAGCAGTCAGGCGCTCAGATGGTTTTGAAGTAAGCATCTTTCTGATAAGATCCTTGGCACTCTCAGAAATTGTGGGCCAGGGTTCTGAATCAAAATCAATATGACCTCGTAGAATAGCATCGAAAATTCCCTGTTGTGTTTCGGCCCAAAATGGTGGAACACCGCTGAGTAAGATGTATAGGATGACCCCGGCTATCCACACATCTGCCTCTGGACCATAGCGTTTGCATAACACTTCCGTGTCTTTTTGCAGTGAGGTTAAACTGGAAACCAACTGCAACAGCTGGACTGGTAGGCACATCCCAACTGAAATCCAACATCCTTAGCAGAAAGCCCTTTTTTTTTAGTTCTCTTTGTATTTACAGAGTTCAGTAACAGAATTCTTTCACTGAGTGAATGATAGTGGATGAGATGACCCTTTGCTGTGGAAGATTCCAATATTGTGTTCTCCGGATCTATGCCACCAATAGCCCGATCACATAGTCGAGCCAATAAAAGTCCAACCTCTACCATGCGAAATCCCAGTTTCCTGAAACTATTCCCAAGCTTTTCAAATTCACCACCGTGATGTCCTTGTGAAAAACTACCTCAGCATATTCTCGATCAATTACCTTGGCTTCTGAATTCCCTTCTAGTGGCGAGGCTGGCCTTTTCTTATGACCTATATCACCTTTCGGTGATTCATCTTTACGTTCCAATTTAGAACAAAGATTTCTTGCAAACTTATCTTTAACGACATCAGTCAATATAACTCCTGCCCTTGTGCCACTTGGTCTCTCCACTTGCTGATTGATAAAACTTGAATCTATCAAATCAATGTTTGCTTCAACCGATTTCAAAAGGAACCGGAAATAGTCCTTATCCAAAGAGATGCATCTCGTGTACAAATATCAAATTTTTCTTTTCACACACAAAGGTCAATTGATGGGGGCATCTCTATATAAGTATTCTTTTCTATTGATTCCACTTGCTGGATCTCTTTCATCAACGCGTCTCCATCTTCATCTTTTATGCAAGAATTAGCACTTGGTGCAAGGGAATCCAAAAAGACCTCAGATCTTGCTTGTTCATACAGAAGCATATATGCACTATTCGGCTTATCATATCTTTGAGGAGAATTTGTTTTGAGGAAGTTGTCATAAACATCAACAGCAAATTTTCCTCCAAAGCAACCCTTTTCTAAATTTTCGAGATTATATGCTTGAACTTGCTTATCATCACATGACATCCACCCTCCAGTTCCTGCTCTCCGACAATTTAGAAGACCATCTCCAGGGCGTTCCTTTATATATGAATAGTAATGCCCAGCAAATGCCGTTCCAGTGTGAACAACAACACCAACAAGATCATACTGATAAAATGAATCTGGTATGGAAACACCAGGGACAATTCGATTGCCTTCACTAACAGTTGTATGCTCACTGCTAGCTTCTTTTGTTTTCCATGCCAGGTGTACCTTGCTCCAAAAATATTTCCCTTTAGATTCAGAACTGATGACAAGCAGACACGCAGGAGCTTGAGAGCATGCCTCGTGTAAAATGCATCCACCCTAGAGCTATTTTGCATGACAGTTGCTATAGATTCGAACAAATCCCCAATTTTGTAGCGCAGCCTAAAACATGTTGCGCTGCGAAACTACAAAAAGGCTTTATGCGCATCAAACTAATGTGAGTGGTTTTGAAATTTTGGCATTAGAATTTTCAGTGATAACAGTGGTTCCACTTGGGATAGTGTGCCCTTGTGGTACACTAAGAACTCGCAGGTCCAGTGCCTTATCCATTTATGACAAACAGAAATTTGCTTGACAAGCATCCCTTTCCAGCTTCTTGGGCCTTCACCTCGGGCTTAAGCTTGATGACCAATGTAGGAGAAAGAAATCTACATCTATCTACTGAAAAAATGCTCAATCAACCTTGAGCTTATTTGCATTTTCCTACCTACCTACCCTATCAGCTTCCACTTGTAGGTCAAGCAACATGATATTTCCAATAAAGCCAATCAATTGTCTTCTCTGATATTGGAGGCTCTTGACTGCACTCAACCTCAAAATAACCATGGTAGTGAGATGACCAAATCAACCCATAATATACTTGAACTTCATAATGCAAATGAAAATGAAAGACCGGAGTGCAAAGCTTGTCCATATATTCACTTATAGGGTCATAGAATACATGGTTATGTTGATGATCATCATAACATTCTACATCTTTAGAAAACTGATTCTCAACCACACAAGATTCTTTTGATATGCTATCGAACAGCTTTTCTGAATGCTGCCTATAAACAATGTAATTTTCCTCTTTCTTATGATCAGTTATTGCTGTAAGCTGCTGAGAAGTTTGACATAAAAAAACCAACCTTTTCCTCTGCCTGAGGGTCGTAAAAGCTATCTTCCAGTACTTCTTCTTGCTGTTTGCAATCTATTTCATACTCATAATGATCTGAAGCCTGACAAATCTGCTGCATCTCTACATCAATATCAGAGGATTGAACATGGTTTTCACAAGTAAACCCCTGCTGATCTTCATGCTGCGTTTCATGAGATATTATACCTTCTTCTTGGTGCTGGAATGCATTGTTATGAAGAGCCTCTAAAATTTCTTCATTCGTAAATTCATCATCATCATAACAATCTTCCAAGTACTGAATAAGACTTAAAGAATGTCTACAACAATCTTTGAGCAGCAATAAGGAGGGATGACACTCTTTATACATGTCATAGAACACATCATGGAAATCAGCAAGAGAATATAACGAACCATTTTCCAAACTTTTATACCAAGACCATGCTTTTCCTACTAAAGTCCTCATAAACATCCTCATGAGACAATCTTCAGGGAAATGAACCTTAAGACTGCGTACATGCATATGAAACCTAACCAAATGAAGAGCAGCATTGTCTTTCTTTTCATCTTTGAATATCGGAAGATCCTCTAACCAATCAACCTCTGGCATAGGATTTGGAAAACCAGGGATATGAGACCGATTCATAGGAGCATACCTGGCATTCATTCTTGTAGTGGAATTCATCTTGAAACTTCATCAAGCTACTGATCTTCTAGCAGTGGAGTCACCTTCCAATTTCTTATTTGATGTGTGGAGTCGCCAAGGTAGTTTTGCAGCCTCAAAAACCTTTTCTGAGCTCCTGCTACCTTCAGAAGTTCAGCTTCATAATTTCGGGAATGAGTAATCTTCAGACTCCCGGCAGACGCACCAAAATGTTATCTCAAAATTAGGCCCTGGAAGGCTGCTGACCAGGAAGACTTCAAGTAACTGCTTCAAACCAATCTTTTGACTAAGGCTTAGCCTCCTTAGCCTGAGAGGGCTCTCTCAAAAAGGGTTATTGATTTTGACTATTAATAAGATGGCTAACTCTTGTGAAATGACATTGACAAATATGAAGGCTGGACAAACATTACATAAGTTTCCATTGGGCCTATGGAGTCAATCATACTTCAGTAAACAATGATACTGCCTTTACATAGAAGTCAGGGCATTTAGCATTTAGATGCTCAGAACACAACTCATATAAAACCAAAGTTTACAAATGCATACAGGAAATCAGAGCACAATCAGTGAATTCTGAGTGATTATGCATTTATACAACTGTAAAAGACATGAAGGAAAAAATAAAATCACCATTCTGAACATGGAAATCCTTTATGAATCCTGAGAAGAAAAACAGCCAACTTATATTACTGAACTCTGTCTTTTCATAAGCCAAAACAACACTCTGTTTTATAAAATATACAACCCTTGTTACATTGTTGTTTCAGCTATATATAGAATTCTTATTCTAGTTGATCGAGATTCCTCCTCCAGCATGAGGGGAATTCGATCACTACCTCTAATGACACCTATCAACATTTAACTAACTAATAAATGCAACAAAGTGCTGACTGTAGTTTTTAAGAGTTCTAAATCTACTATGATTCTAACTCTATATTATATTCATGATGGCTTCTCTTCGTTCTTTGACATCTGGAGTTTAGCTGAGATAGCTGAGATGGATGTTTAATGCCCCACATTTACCTTGGATGTTGAATTTTTTAACTGTTCAGAAGTATTAGGAGATGTCCCTGGTTTCTCGGCTTCAGTTTTCTCCAAAGTACTCGAATGCACAGAAACATGTCTTCAGCCTTTAATTACCCAAAATACAGCAGACTGCCACGTCCTTGATGTGCTGGCCACCGTTTTCATTTACCCGTGTGATGACAAAATCTTTCAAAAAGATTTGGCGCTTTGTCAATCATAATTGATCAACTCAATTATAACATGCAGCTACAGCAGTTTCGTAGCGCGCTACGAAACTGCTGTGTAATTTCGAAAAAACAATCTTAGACTCTACTCTGTTTGTATACCTTATCTTCGATTTCATTGCCTGAAAAAAGGAGCACCAGATTGTCTTGTCTTTTAATATCTGAATCAGAAGTGACACGGCTACCATTTCAATTGATGCGCTCTATATTTGCTTTCTGTATCAAATTGACCATTGTTCTTGACAGTACTGTTTAGTTCATGCCATTCTTCAGACATGCTAGAATGTTCTGCATCAAGTGAAAAAAGTTGATAATCCTTTATCCAATTAATAATACCCATGGAAAGACCGAGTTCATGCAGCATAACACGTTCATGATAGCTAGCACATTCCTGTAAAAGTACTTGGGATGCATCTGCTGCTAAAGTACTCAATCCTGACAAAAATATATTTGCAGCAAAGGTGTGGAATTCTTAAGGTATACAAACAAGGCAGTCCAATATAAATGTGGCAGCAACCTTTTCCCAAAACCGATGCATGCACAGAAACATCATGAACATTCATCTTCCTCTGCTGATATTTCTTACAGTTAATGCAATTTTCTGTCTTATCCAAAGGCATAAAAGTTCTATGATCAAAACAGTCTACACAATTCTTTACCAATATATCTATCGCTTGACAAGCATGTGATTTCATGAGTGCTACAGGAGCATGATGCGTGTCACCATAAAGAGACACAATAGAAATAAGCTGCGCTACCATTTTCTTGGCGGAGCCCTTCACTGCAACTGCCAAGAAGTCTTCCATCGTGGCTGAACTATCAATACGAACAACTTTTCCACTCCTTAACACAAGACAAAGAAAATCATTACTAGCACCTTCTTTGTCCAACCAGTTCAGAATTGTACCAAGCGTAGGAGAAAATACATGATCCCAGTGTGATCACTCCTCTAGATTTGATAGCATAGGTGCTTTTAGTAGGCACTTCAAAGCATCAGCACTGGTCATGGCACCAAACACTCCAGCCATCTGTACAGGCTCAGATGTCCATTTTTCAGAAACAGCAGCACTCAGACTTGATTGATCACTTATGCTGCTCCTTGCCAAGTTTTTCACCTGCATAAAAGATTGCATCTACAGTTGCTGGAAGACTACACTTCTTAGTCACCTCATTTCTGAGATTTTTTATCATCACTTAGTTATGAATCTTGTCAAGGACTGCAAATCGATTGCGAGCAACAAAAACAGCAGATCCTCCAAGTCCTCTCTTTGCTTCCTGTGTTGTATCACTTCTGCCAACACTATCCTTCGGAACAAGATAAAGTTCATATGATCCACCATCAACATCTGATCATACCAGGACAGCATTCTCCAAGGGACTGTAAGACAATGATCTTGGTCCTTGATTCATTCCCGTGGATCCAGGCCTTCTTATTGGTATAAGTTGAGTGTCTTTTTTGAGTTGCAAATTCATAAGCCCGCAGAAAACGATCTTTGATGTAGTATAGGTTACCCTCCTAAACAACAAAGGCAGGTCTTTCTCTTTGCACTGTTTCCTTTGTTCCACCACACTAACTCAACTCTGCTACATTTTGATATCTTTTTAAGCCAGTCGTCAACTCATCAAAAGTTATTGAACCACTATTATCAATGTCCATTGCCTTAAACATCTCTCTCAAACCTGCAATCTCTTCCTCTGACAAGCTTTCGGCTATTACCTTAAGTGCCATCTTCTTCAATTTATTCATTGCGGAAAATTGCTTTAATCGAGATAATACAGCTGGATCCAAAGCTTGATCTGGAGCGACACCATTTTTACATATCCACGGATGACATAGAACCCCATGAGCAGTCAGGTGCTCAGATGGTTTTGAAGTAAGCATCTTTCTGATAAGAGCCTTGGCACTCTCAGAAATTGTGGGCCAGGGTTCTGAATCAAAATCAATATGACCTCGTAGAACAGCATCGAAAATTCCCTGTTGTGTTTCGGCCCAAAATGGTGGAACACCGCTGAGTAAGATGTATAGGATGACCCCGGCTGTCCACACATCTTCCTCTGGAGCATAGCGTTTGCATAACACTTCCGGGTCTTTTTGCAGTGAGGTTAAACTGGAAACCAACTGCAGCAGCTGGACTGGTAGGCACATCCCAACTGAAATCCAACATCCTTAGCAGAAAGCCCTTTTTTTTTAGTTCTCTTTGTATTTACAGAGTTCAGTAACAGAATTCTTTCACTGAGTGAATGATAGTGGATGAGACAACCCTTTGCTGTGGAAGATTCCAATATTGTGTTCTCCGGATCTATGCCACCAATAGCCCGATCACATAGTCGAGCCAATAAAAGTCCAACCTCTACCATGCGAAATCCCAGTTTCCTGAAACTATTCCCAAGCTTTTCAAATTCACCACCGTGATGTCCTTGTGAAAAACTACCTCAGCATATTCTCGATCAATTACCTTGGGTTCTAAATTCCCTTCTGGTGGCGAGGCTGGCCTTTTCTTATGACCTATATCACCTTTCGGTGATTCATCTTTACGTTCCAATTTAGAACAAAGATTTCTTGCAAACTTATCTTTAACGACATCAGTCAATATAACTCCTTCCCTTGTGCCACTTGGTCTCTCCACTTGCTGATTGATAAAACTTGAATCTATCAAATCAATGTTTGCTTCAACCGATTTCAAAAGGAACCAGAAATAGTCCTTATCCAAAGAGATGCATCTCGTGTACAAATTTCAAATTTTCTTTTCACACACAAAGGTGAATTGATGGGGGCATCTCTATATAAGTATTCTTTTCTATTGATTCCACTTGTTGGATCTCTTTCATCAACGCGTCTCCATCTTCATCTTTTATGCAAGAATTAGCACTTGGTGCAGGGGAATCCAAAAAGACCTCAGATCTTGCTTGTTCATACAGAAGCATATATGCACTATTCGGCTTATCATATCTTTGAGGAGAATTTGTTTTGAGGAACTTGTCATAAACATCAACAGTAAATTTTCCTCCAAAGCAACCCTTTTCTAAATTTTCGAGATTATATGCTTGAACTTGCTTATCATCACATGACATCCACCCTCCAGTTCCTACTCTCCGACAATTTAGAAGACCATCTCCAGGGCGTTCCTTTATATATGAATAGTAATGCCCAGCAAATGCCGTTCCAGTGTGAACAACAACACCAACAAGATCATACTGATAAAATGAATCTGGTATGGAAACACCAGGGACAATTCGATTGCCTTCACTAATAGTTGTATGCTCACTGCTAGCTTCTTTTGTTTTCCATGCCAGGTGTACCTTGCTCCAAAAATATTTCCCTTTAGATTCAGAATTGATGACAAGCAGACACGCAGGAGCTTGAGAGCATGCCTCGTGTAAAATGCATCCACCCCAGAGCTATTTTGCATGACAGTTGCTATGGATTCGAACAAATCCCCAATTTTGTAGCGCAGCCTAAAACATGTTGCGCTGCGAAACTACAAAAAGGCTTTATGCGCATCAAACTAATGTGAGCGGTTTTGAAATTTTGGCATTAGAATTTTCAGTGATAACAGAACCAATGGATGCCATTGGTTGGTAATCTTGAAACCTACACTATATCCTCCTCTGTCACCGGAATTCTCACTCCCCGAATAGTAGAATAACCTTCCTTTAAATTACGTGTGAATTCCAGGACTTGCTGAGAATCAAATTCCTGGAGCCTCCAAAAGTAATCTACCCAGCCCGCTTGCAGAAAAATTTGATATGCTTCTGGGTGTAGTTCCAATAGAGCCATCGAACCAGGTTCATTTCGAACAGCGTTACCTCCCATAGTTACTGGTTCAGTAAAATTCACAATACAGAGCCGAGTTACCCTAGCCGAGATAGAGTAAGATATTGCAAATGGAGTTATGACATAATAAGACAGAGACAGGGTGACGAGACTCAGTCATGATAAAAATGACGGCGATTGGCATATTAGATAATGATTGCAAAACTTTGATATTCCCCCCAACTGCGGCTAAAATGATAAGTTTTGAATGTACGACGATTTCGAAAATCATATCAGAATCTTCTCATTAAATATAGTTTAATATTTACACATAAACACGCATACCTCACATTTTACATTCGATTGTTGTGCTGAAAGTATAATTTCATCATTTAGTAGATCACCAATGGTTATGGGAAAGGGTTGTGAGATATGAGGGTATTTATATAAAAGGCTTTCTCTATTCACAAGAGGTAATGGTGAAGGAACACAATTATCAAGATGAATGGCTAATTCTCTCAATGGAAAGTGATATATATTAGTCGTTTTTTAGAGAAGTTGATGCCTCAATTACGAAAAAATGGGAAAATTGATGCTTTTTCGGAAAGATGGAAAAAGTCAGTGTTTCGACAATGGGGAAATTGGTGTATCAGCAATGGAGAGAATGGGGAAAAGTTGGTGTTTCAGCAACGGGGAAAAATGGGCAAAGATTGGTGTTTCAGCAACGGTCGAAACTGGTGTTTCAGCAACGAGAAAAAGAGATGCTATTGTTAAAGAAGAATAGGAAAATGTTGCTGAAAGGTAGTATGAGGGGATGGATTGTGAATTGCAGTGGAATGGCAATGTTTCCCAAACTGAAACCTGATCCTGTTTGTAATGGAATTGTTCCTTCAGCTAGCCATCGCATCCAAGACCTGCAAAATAAATTTTAATATGGCAGCCCTTGACAGGGATTATTAGTTAAGTAATCTAATCTAATACTAATACAAGAATAATGCAGAGATTAAGTGCAATGAGGGGCAAGAGGCTCCCCCAAAAAGATATAATGTGAATCTGTCATGCAAGTGGCCGTAAAGTCCTCCTTAGAAATTGGTTGCTGGTACAGACGAAGCCGATACCCATTTACTAACAATGGAGTTCTAGAACCATCAATTGTTAGGAGCCTTACTGTTCCATTGGGAAAAACAATATCTATCTCGTAAGGTCCCAACCACCTTGTTCGTAGTTTTCCTTGAAAATTTTTAAACCTGGAACCATATAGTAAAGCCCAATTACCTTTTTGGAACTGCTTATGCTTAATAGCTTTGTCATTCCACCTGGTTCTTTGCTACTGAATCATAGTTGTTTGATGGATAGCATCCAACTTTCTTCATCCAATTCCTGTAGCTGCTTCAACCTAGCTGTCTGTGCATCAGTCAAATCAAGGTTAACAGCTAAAGCAGTTCTTAAAGTTTTAATTTCAAATTCCACAAGAAAAACAACACTTTTACCATAAACCAATTCATAGGGTGAAAAACCTGTAGTGTTCCTCCAAGTAGTTCTGTAAGCCCATAATGCCTCAGGCAGTCTTTGAGACCAATCTTTCCTATTCTCCTTCACAGTTTTTGTTAAAATAGCTTCTATGACTTTATTTGTACTTTCCACCTAACCATTGGCCTGGGGGTGGTAAGGTGTAGTTATTTTATGATTGATATGATATTTTTGAAGCGTATCTTTGAAACCATGTGAATTGAAAGGAGGTCCTCCATCTGTGACTAATTCTCTAGGCACCCCAAATCTAACGAAGATCTCTTCAAATAAAAAGTTTAAAACAGATTCTTCATTAGCTTTAATAAGTGCCTTAGCTTCCATCCATTTAGTCATATAATCTGTACAAACCAATATGTAAACTCTTTGGTTGGATGGAGGATTGATGGGCGCAACAAAATCTAGAGCCCATCTTTCAAAGGGTTCAAGTATTACCTGAGGGTTCAGTGGCATTTCATCGCTATGGTTGGGTTGGCCCATTCTCTGACAACTATCGCAGGCCCTGACATATTTCTTTGCATCTTTGAAAAGTGAGGGCCAATAATAACCCATCCTAAGAATTTTATGTGCTGTTCCCTTATCAGCAAAATTCCCACCACAAGGGCCATCATGACAAACCTTCAATATATCATAAACCTCATCTTCTCTAATGCATCTTCGGATCTCCTGATCAAGTCCTGTATGAAAAAGGCACCCACTTATCCAACTATACCTAGCACTTTGTTGAATGATCTTTCTTTTCTCCTGGTGTGCTAGGTGTGATGGTAGCTTCCCTGCAGCCAGATAATTGGCAATGTTTGCATACCATGGTGAGTGAGCAGATACTGCAAACAAATATTCATTAGGAAAGGAATCATCTACTGGAGTATTATCATCAGTTTTTATCCAAGAAAGGAAATCAGCAACTACATTTTCTTTACCTGGTCGATCCACAATTGTAATATCAAATTCTTGTAGTAACAATAACCACCTGGTAACTCGAGCATTTGTAACAGATTTATTCATTAAATATTTGATAGCTGAGTGGTCAGTATGAACAAAAGTAGGATAACCAGTAATGTAATGTCTAAATTTATTAATAGCATAAATAACTGCTAAAACTTCTTTCTTGGTAACTATGTAATTAAGCTCAGCAAGGGTCATATTCTTACTAATGAAGTAGATAGCATAAGGAAGATTGTTTCCTTCTTGACCCAAGACAACTCCAATTGCAATATCCGAAGCATCAAAGGATATATGAAAGGGAAGTGCCCAATTAGGTCCCCTTAGAATAGGAGTTGTAGACAACTGATGCTTAAGTTCATCAAATGCATTCTGACAGGCACCAGTCCACTTAAATTTAGCATCTTTCATAAGTAACACAAACAAAGGAGAAGCTATTTTAGAAATTTTTTTGATAAATCTTCTGTAATATCCAGCATGTCCTAAAAAAATTCTTACATCAGTTTGTGTTTTAGGAATAGGAAGGGTTTTAATTACCTGCACTTTGGATGGATCCACTTGAATCCCAAGGAATGAAATGAAGTGTCCTAGCACAATTCCTTCGTTCATCGTCATATGAAATTTTTCGGTACTCAAGGAAATATTAGCTTGTATGCATCGTTTAAGTGCTTTCTTGAGGTTCTGTAGCATAAATTCAAAAGTCACACCATAGGGAGTGAAATCATCCATAAATATCTCCAAAGAATCAGTAAGCATATCAGAAAAGATTCCTATTACTGCTCTTTGAAACGTTGTTGGAGCATTACATAATCCAAATGGGAGAACTCTATAAGCAAAAGTCCCCCAAGGACTAGTAAAAGTGGCCTTGTCTTGATCTTGAGGTGCAATTCTGATTTGGTTATATCCACTAAAACCATCTAAAAAGGAAAATAATTTCTTTCCTGACAAGCTGTCCAACACCTGATCAATAAATAGCAAGGGGAAATAATCTTTTTGGGTAGCTTTATTTAAGGCTTTATAATCTACACACACTCTCCATTCCCATTTTTCTTCGGTACTATTACCAACGGAGAAACCCATTCACTGTCAGATATGGGGTATATAAACCCTACATCAAGCAACTTTTGAAGTTCTTCCTTAACAATTTCCCTCAAATTGGGATTCATTCACCGCTGGGGTTGACAGACTGGTCGGGCCCCCTCCTTAATATAGATACGATGAGTACATAATTCAGGAGAGATCCCCTTCATGTCTATGTATTCCCATGTGAATGCTTCCTTGTTCTCACGAACCAACTTCATTAGCTGTTGTGTTTCAGCATCTAATAAATTGGGGTTTATGTTCAATGTTTTGCCAGGTTCAATTTCTACTGTTATGCTTTTAGAGGAGATAGCAGTTGATGTTTGAGGTAAATTTTCAGATTTAAGCTTTTGTTGTGTTTCAGGATCCAGAATTGCAGTTAACTGATTATGCGCTTTAGAAGTAACTGAGGAAGGTTCAGAAATAAAATTACTAATTACTTCATCTTCTGTGGTATTTTTAAGAGTTAAGGCTTGTCTAATGGTCAAAATGGGTTGAGTATCATTATCCTCATAGTCTAACCATACAGAATCATCATTGTTAATCATAGGTGTAGCATGAGGGTACAACGTAAGCTGCTTATTTTCACATCCATTATAAATTGTCATTGAACCTGATCTACAGCTGATAAAAGCATCTACTATAGCCAGCCAGGGTCTCCCCAAGATCAGGGGATGCCCCCCCCAACTTTGCTTTAGTCTGTAACACAACAAAGTCAGTTGGGTAATTCCAGGATTCAACTGAAATGATCCGGTCTTCAATAAACCCCTCTGGTTTGATTGTGGAACGATCAGCTAATTCCACGATATTTGGTGTCTCTCTAATTACATTTTTCAATTGTAATAGCTGTGCAGTTTCAAGGGTCATAATATCTATAGCAGCACCTAGGTCTACCAGAACTCACAAAACAATAGTTTTTCCAACTTGTATTGTGACCATGGGGTGACCAGGGTCACCATATTTTACAGGGGGAACTTTTCTTGACATTAAAGCGGCTAGATCTCCCATCACATGAACTGTAAGAGGATCTTTAGCCTTTCTACCAGGTTTCTTGATGCAAATGTCTCTAACGGTTCTGGCATAGATTGGCACATCTCTGAGTGCTTGTAAAAGTGGAATTTTAACATACAGATTCTGCAATTCCCCTAAAAGGTTAAAAGCAGGCAGCTCAGGCATCTTAGTGAGAGCCAAACGCTCAGGGAATGGTGGTTCTGCTGTTTCAGCAGTTCCATTAGAGGATGGCTTGACTGTTTCAGCAGTTTTATTAGAGGATGGCTTGACTATTTCAGCATCTCTATTAGATGATTTACTCTTTTCTGTCTCTTCTTTATCAGAGTCAGAAGAGGTAATATCATCTATGATTGGCTCGACTACTCTCCCAGATCGTAAATGAATATCGTTACATTGCACAGGAGATGTAGTTAGGTTTTGAATGTCGATGACTTCCACAACTTTATTATTATTAGGGTTAGGGTTCGGTTGTACAGGCAGCTGAGGCTTCATGGTCTGATTATTCGGTGGGGTACCTGACGGGAGAGAAATTTTTTGTCGGAACTGAGGAAATTGGTTTGTGAATGGAGCTTGTTGAGCTCTCTAGTTTGGGTTCCATTGGTTAAAATAGGATTGTTGTAGCAGCCAGGGAGTCCACATTGCAGGGTCCATAAAGGGAGGGTTTGTTTGTTGCATGGGTGGGAAATTCATTTGATTAAAGGGTGGGTATTGCATTTGGTTAAAGGGCGGGTAATTTTCTTGATTAAAAGAAGGATAATTATTCCAACGATTAAATGGCATACTAGAGTTCGTACCTTGTCCTCGTGGTTGCCATTGCCTCCTTTGTGTCAGCAGATAGACTGCTTCAGCTTCCTCCTCAGTTGGTTGTAACGCTGCCTTTATCCCTCGTAAAGAGGGGCATTATTGAGTTTCTTGGTCCTTTTCACAAATGGTACAGATTGGTACCTTGTCCAGTGGGCATTTTGTCAATGGGTGTTTTTCTCTGCATTTAGGGAAGAAAATGGCCAAAGTAGCTTCTATCTTTGCCTGCTTCTTTTTAACCTGCAAGGTATCAATATGTGAAGAAAAAGAACTTAACATTTCAGTCTTGAATTCCTCAAGTAGATTACCTATTTCGGCTCTTGTTGCTCATCCACTGGCTGATTTCTGGACCCTTGAATAAGTACTATCCCTGCTCTTTGATTTATTTGCAGCTCCTCTTGAACACCTCTTACAGAGGTTAACAATTTCATCATATGATTCTTTAGATATATCCCCTTTACCAAGCATATTTAACATATCTAAACAATCATCCCTTACCCCTTTCAATAATATTGTTTTAAGAATATCTTTACTTACATCAGGGTGCTCAGATCTCTGCAGATTATACTGGAGTCTTTCCACAAATTCCTCCATATTTTCATCCTCCTTCTAAACCATCTTGAATAATTCCTCCCTTTTTTTCTCTCGTCCGGCTATAGTCTTAGTATTTAGCCAGAAATTTCTCCTTCATCTGATCCCATGTTGTGATCACATGACCTCCCAAGCTCATAAACCATCTTAGTGCATTTCATTTTAGTGTTGCTGGAAACAACTTTAACTTTTGAGCATTACTAACATAATCATAACTTCTGCACAATATATCAAACTCAAAAAGAAACTCATCAGGGTCTTCAAAGGATAAACCATGGAAGTTAGGTAGGCCTGAGAGTGGAATATTCTTCATAGGAGTTGTACCTCTGGGAACGTTATAGACATTTTTGGGCCCTACAACCCCAAGCATGAAATGTCCATAAACCAAGGGCTCCTAAGTCCCTAAAAGTGTTGTTCTAACCCCTAAAGGAACAAGGTCAATAGATTACAACTTCTCCCAGAAGTTCTCCATGAGAAACTGCTCAGAATTGGTCAAAACAGGATCATTGCAGCTGCTCCACTGGCTAAGTGCGTTGCATCTCACCCAAATACACTGTGAGGGTGCGTTGCATTTCAAAAGTCCCTTCTGTGGGGTGTGATGGGTGAGAAATGACAAATGGCAGTGTCATTCCGTGAGGTGGAGAGGCAATGGAAGCTTCCAGAATCTTCTCCTGTGACACTTTCCTCACTGAATTCGACCAAGGATGAGTAAGAGGCCATCAGTCTCCAAGTGGAAGCAAGAACTATCAGAGAGAAGACAATAATCAAATCACAAGCTGACTCATCCCCCTTACAGATATCTATATATGGATCCCTCATCCCAGAGATCCGGAGGCTGGAATTTTGCATATGGTAAGGAATTGTTGTTGGTTTCTTGAGACAAACATCAGATTGTTGGGTGATCTAAGCTTTGTTTAAGGTGAAGAGGGGCTTCTTTGCTGGGAGGTTGATGTTGGGTCAGAACAACTGGTTGTAACTCCTCTTAGCTCTTTTCTTATTTATCAATAAAAGCTATTTGAGCTTTCCTCCATGCTTTTGTGTCATTGATTCTTGTTACATTTGTATGGTCAATTTACATCTGATCCTAGATTGTTTATGATTATAGATCCATGTCTTTGTATAGTGCTATGCTTCTGTGATCTTACAGGCACTTTGTGAAGCTGGGCGTGCAAGGGAGCAGGTAGCTGAGGACTATCAAAGAAGAGAGGGATCAAATCAGGAGATTAGCGAAAGACAGAGGTTGGTCTTTCTGTTCCTCTCTATCTATAATTCATAAAGGAAAAATGAAAGTAGCTTTTCTCTGTTTGTTTCTAAGGCAGCTATCACACCTTAGTGGGATAGAGCAGCTCTATATAGACACTTTTCCCTGTAACAAAATTCTGCATACGTGGTTCAGTAGGTGAAGGTAAATCGAGTGCAATATACTGCGGATGCATCAGTGGTATCTTCTCCAAGGCAAAGGCGGTCAAAATAGAGCCATATCCAAAGTTCTTCAACCTCCCGCTCTTTATCTTGGTCAACTGTTCTTTCATCACAAGAAGTACTGCGTCACACCAGTTGAACACCTTCGGTTGGAGGCATTCCAAGGCATACTGCATATAAGATCGGTTGGCTACATGAAGAGCCGCACCACCGGCCATCCTACCAAAAGTAAACAGAATAGTCCTGAGGGACCTGTCAGTGACATCACGGATGATGATCTTGCCATCTTTACTCGGCTGAGATCCCTCTCTGCAGTACCGGCGAACATAATCTCTCACAGAGTCACCTCCTCGGGACGAACCTGATAAAGAGATGGGGGCACCTCGCCTCGATAAGCTAGTCAAGAAATAGATGTCTACTACAGTCAAGGGGATAGATTTGCCCCTGATCTGGAAAACCTGGTTGGTAGGATCCCAAGCATCGAGCAAATACTGCAGTAAGTTGATCTGTTGTCTCATGCTAGAAATGCGGAAGAACTTCAACAAGCCACAGTTCCGCAGTGTGTTTACTGTAACCGGATCATGTAGGGAAAGCATGTCCTCTTCTTCATGCTCACGTTCTCGCCATGTAATGGTCATCTTACTCCAAAGATCTCTGAAAAACAAACAAGAGAAGAGTTAGATCCTGATTTTGGTAAGAAACAGGCAAAATTTCCATCAAAAATTGTGCATAGAATTCCTTTTCTGCGCCCAACGCACCTACAGTAGTGTTCTGGGTGTGTTGCATGTCAGATAGCCTTTAGACAGGCCAACATTCAATGCACCTTTCGATACACAGAGGGTGCGCTGAAGGCAGAACGAGTTTTTCAAACCCCAGGGGCTCAGAAAAACTAGGAATCAAGCTCAAAATGAAAAATGGAAACCATGAAATGAAAGAGCTCAGGTTTATCTCCTACCAGGTCCAGACGGCACCGAGAATCGTCCACAGAATCTCCCGAAATCAGCTGATGAAAATCAAAGGGGGAAAGCACCTCCAAAGCTCCAACAAACCAAAGTTCAAAGGAAATGGTAAAATGAGAGGTAAAAACAATTTTTCATTACTTTTTATGTAGTTCAAAGTAAAATATTAGTGTTCTAACTCGTTTTCAAACATATATTGTTCATTTTTGACTAATTTGATGAAGCATTTGAAAATACAGTACAATATTTGAAAGAACAAACCTATTTATGGTAAAATCAAAATGGGACCATTCAATTGAGCAGTTTTAGCACATAGTTCAAGCTCGTTAAAAAATAAACATAAGCCATGAGCAAATGTTTGCCCCCGCGTTTAAGCTCATTAAAAAGTGAACTATTCCCCGGTAAATAACCATCGTGAATGTAGTACTTCAGCCATTAAAGCCTTGGTCGTGTTTGCACCGTCACCTCCACTTTTGCATTGGCCAATCATTCACCCCCATTTGATTGTTTACCCATTTTGAGGAACAGCTGCGAAGAGTGATTTCACTAGCCATCCTTGTAACACTGCCGTGATTGCAAAATTCCAAACCTTACCTGGAATCAACTGCTACCCATTTTATCACTCGTTCCTCAAAAGACGAGTCTCCTTTAAGCTCTTTTCAACTGACTCGTAAAATATGAAAAGATTGTCGAGCCATTGGCCTCTCCAGCTCGTTAAAGGGACAGGAAGTGCTATCCCTCTAAATTTTAATCTTTTTGGACCTGAGGGATTATTACACAAAAAGATCGAGCGCTTGTTTTGTTCGGCTCGTTAAAAGTATCGAAAATTCATCCCTTCTGTATTGTTTTATACTTTTTCGAACTTAAGGGATTAGATGACGAAAAAGGAATTTTGGGGTTACCTTTACGTTCCTTTTCAGACTCTCTAAAATTGAAAAGGACCGAGTTATCTTTGTCGTTAAACTCGTTAAAAAGATTAATAGCGACAAACTTGTCTATAGACGAGAACGAGTTTCACTATCGCTAGGCTCGTTAAAACATAGCGATGGGTTTGCCCGAAGGGAAAATTATAGAACAAGCATATGTTATCCTCCTCAAGCTTGACAAAAATAAAGAGGTACTGGTCAGCAATGACTGGGAAAAATTGGGAAGAAAACTTGAAGAAACTTTGTTGGTAGCAAGTCGCTCTTGAACATGACACTTCCACTCCGTGTCCGAGTCGGGTTGGGTTGTTTCATTCACCGGTCACATCACCATGGTCACGCCATACCATCCACATTTTGGGTTAATGCTACCAATCCATCACATCAGTGTCGCCGATATGTTCAAGAGAAGTCATTCAGTGAATTCACCTGTGTCTCACCCACTACCATACATTATACTCCATTCTTTCATGACCGCCACCCTGAACCTTATATCACCAGATCGTTTTCACCTCCATTAAAATCATTTGCTCCGTTCCGTGTCATTGATGTGGGATTCATTAAGGCCCTCCTGTGACAGATCACTTCTTGTTGACATCAGCTCATTATCCGAGAAGTTGATCTAGGAACACCCCATTCAGTACTTTGAAACTTGCATGCCTCAATGGCAAGTTTCTCACTTCCGGCGATAGGTTTACATCAATGGCCTTCGACCGAAAGATTTTGCATGGTGTTTGACGCCAAGTCCTTTATTCACACCATGTGAATTGTACTGCAGTACCTTGAGGGTCATTATCATTATTGGTGATTCCTCTCGCGCTTGTTAACAGTTTACATCATTGACTGGTAATCAAGCGATGTCTTTCCATGTTCGACTTTAGAGCATTTCTCACATGGATCGACTTGTACTTCGAGTGAATATCGGACGAGATTGAAGGCCCCGGATCTAGTTTCATCCATCCGGGCTGCGATATATATTCAGGGAAATAAAGACATTAAATGTACATCATTGCTGCACAGATAATCATCCACTCAAAAGGATGATGGCTCTATCAGAATCATCAGTATTGTCTGTCCTATGTACATGAAAATGAATTTATAAAGCTGAGCATGGGAATGCCCGCCTCAGCCAGATCATGAAAATATTATGAAGATAATATATTGTATTGTATCATATTATAGGTCTCCTCCTAGCATTGAAAGAACTTCGGATCCTCACAATAAAGCATTCACCTGACATCAAAAGATTAACGGCCTCATGCTTTAGGGGGCAACTGTTATAGACATTTTTGGGCCCTACAACCCCAAGCATGAAATGTCCATAAACCAAGGGCTGCTAAGTCCCTAAAAGTGTTGTTCTAACCCCTAAAGGAACAAGGTCAACAGATTACAGCTTCTCCCAGAAGTTCTCCATGAGAAACTGCTCAGAATTGGTCAAAACAAGATCATTGCAGCTGCTCCACTGGCTAAGTGCTTTACATCTCACCCAAATACACTGTGAGGGTGCGTTGCATTTCAAAAGTCCCTTCTGTGGGGTGCGATGGGCAAGAAATGACAAATGGCAGTGTCATTCGGCGAGGTGGAGAGGCAATGGAAGCTTCCAGAATCTTCTCTTGTGACACTTGCCTCACTGAATTCGACCAAGGATGAGTAAGAGGCCATCAGTCTCTAAGTGGAAGCAAGAACTATCAGAGAGAAGACACTAATCAAATCACAAGCTGACTCATCTCCCTTACAGATATCTATATATGGATCCCTCATCCCAGAGATCCGGAGGCTGGAATTTTGCATATGGTAAGGAATTGCTATTGGTTTCTTGAGACAAACATCAGATTGTTGGGTGATCTAAGCTTTGTTTGAGGTGAAGAGGGGCTTCTTTGCTGGGAGGTTGATGTTGGGTTAGAACAACTGGTTGTAACTCCTCTTGGCTCTTTTCTTGTTTATCAATAAAAGCTATTTGATTTTTCCTCCATGCTTTTGTGTCATT
Organism: Pinus tabuliformis; assembly: GCA_031772625.1. Taxonomy (NCBI): domain Eukaryota; kingdom Viridiplantae; phylum Streptophyta; class Pinopsida; order Pinales; family Pinaceae; genus Pinus; species Pinus tabuliformis. Next base: position 256,676,954 of record CM062810.1, on the reverse strand, counting down.
GATGCTTGTTACATTTGTATGGTCAATTTACATCTGATCATAGATTGTTTATGATTATAGATCCATGTCTTTGTATAGTTCTATGCTTCTGTGATTTTACAGGGACTTTGTGAAGCTGGGCGTGCAAGGGAGCAGGTAGCTGAGGACTATCAAAGAAGAGAGGGATCAAATCAGGAGATTAGCGAAAGAAAGAGGTTGGTCTTTCTGTTCCTCTCTATCTATAATTCATAAAGGAAAAATGAAAGTAGCTTTTCTCTGTTTGTTTCTAAGGCAACTATCACACCTTAGTGGGATAGAGCAGTTCTATATAGACACTTTTCCCTGTAATAGGGAAGTTCCTCAATAGGGAATTCCAAGGTGGAAAGGGAATTCTCACCTCTTCCTTCACCTCTATGTCCTCCACCAAATATTCCTTCATTGTTTCCATCCATTGGTTGCTTTCCTGATGCACTTGCCTAGTCTTCAGTGTTTTCCGTTGGACGCTCAATGTCCTGAACTGGTTCCTCAACTTCAATATCTTCTATTGGCTCTTCAATTTCAATATCTTCTATTGGTCCTTCAACTTCCTCCACTGGTTACTCGGTATGTTCTGTTGTTTCTATAATCCTTTCAGGTCCCACTACTTCCTCCGTTTGATGGTCAGTTTGGAGAGAGTGCTAAGTCTGTGGCCTCCGAGAGCTTAACCTCTGGGATGTCTCAGCTTTTGAAATAATATCATCGATGAAAGTCTTTCTTCCTCCTCTTCCTTTGCGCTTGCCACCTGTAGGATTAGTTTTCTTGCGTTCTCTCATGCATCTTGCATATCTACAAGAAAATCATCAGCACTTTTAAAATCTATAATTGCCTTCCCCAGAAACAGCGCCAAAATGTTGATCACTTTAATTTCTTATTGAATTAAACAACAAAGTGCGACATTAATTGTCAACCCATGGAAGTCTTGTTATTTCAAAGGCAACTGCGTACTATATGTACTCAATTTTAAAAGATACAAAAGTTGTAGTACAAACAAATCATGCCTTAAATTAACTACCTCTGATTAACTAGCTTGCTGATTCACTCTTGTAACTTAATCACCAGTGAAGCACTCATGAATTAACTTTGAATAACACAACAATAAATTGAAAAAGAAATAGTGTTTCAGCAAAAGGTATTATAAACTATATTCAGGAAACAGTACTTGTTAACAAGGCATGAATAAAAGACACACTTGACACACTGCAGAAACATAATGGGTGAATCTTGTGATGAAGGTGGGCCTTGTCCTTCTCACAAGATTCCCCAGGAAACAAGAACTAGAAAAAGATGTTTAGAACAAAATTTTATTCATCCATCAATATGTCGTATTACAAAAAGAATTCCAGTCCTGTTCCTTCAGCCAAGCCTTTTTCCACAGTCCGTTCCCCGCTTCTAATGTAGATGTCTCATCTTTATAAAGAGGAGACATCTATTACAAAATATTTACATTGTTTTAACCCATTATACAAAAATAGGGAAATCAGTTTCCCGTCACCAAAATGTTGTTACAGTAATGCTGTCTTTAGATTATGAGCATTACATTCAGTGTAACAGCTTCCTCGGTGATCAGTTCTGGTTCCTTTGCTGCTGTCAACTTTAGAACACAAATATCAATTGTTTCAACATCAAGATTCGCATGCTATTTTTACTGTTTCAACAACTACAAAAATAGTCCTGCAAACTCCAGGCTGTTTCAACAACGCAGACTGCACATCATTCTTTAACTATTTAGCACTTAATAATTCAAAGATTAACTATGAAGATGTTGTGATTATATGCTAAATAATTAAACGTGTAGTGATGAGAAGAACCATTACATACCTTTGAGATAATTCGGTTAAAACACTAACAAAGACTTTTAAATGTAAGTTGAAAAGGATGATATCATGGCAAAATGTATGGTCAAAAATGGACAATATGAGGTCCTAACACTATTTGTTATAAGTCACCTGTGGCTCTGGTAGATGATACATAAGCCTCAAACCTTGTGGAGTGAATGAGCCAATGAGTCCTTGACCTTGAGCCTTAAATTTTCTGTTTGTGATATCAGCGCTATCCAATGCCCATTTGACCATGTCCGTGTATGGAAGAATTTTGGGCCTCGCTGCTATCCGGTGCAAGAACGAACATGATAGTTTTGTAATTGACGCCTTAGAAGACTCGTGTGAGCCTGCACTGGCTGTAACCTCCATTATCCTCGGATTTTATTCCTCAAGTATACAGTACATGCCTTCCCAAGTAGTAATACCGGCATCTTTGTTACAAGTGGTGTCTGTGTATAAAGGTGTCATTTCTTTATCTTCAGAACTCGAGGCTTTACCTTTCTTTCCCATAAGATCCTGAACACTGCTATTTATACTTCTCTGCTCTTCGCTCCTACGATTTACAAATGAGGTAAGAGTAATGATAAGGAAAAGGTGATGGGAAAGCTTTAACTGCCGAAAACATATAAAATATATCACTCTATGTGAAATGGCTCTTCGATCAGATCAAAACCATACTTCATTAATGGTTTCCAACTAACTCATTAATTAACATTAACGCACATAACTGGGCATCGGTTTATGGAAAAATATTTTTCGAACAATGAGCTTTGTAGATCAGTGATAAGGTGATTTTGTGATTTTCTTCGCAATATTGCAGATTGCAATATCGCTACTTCATTGCGTGTGGCAATCATCCATTAACGTGTTTTCTGCAAAATGCGATTTGCGAGACTCGCTATCGCATATCAGTGGTTTGAGGCATTTCACCTTAAGTGATATTTGAGGCATGCGATGCGATGAGTATCTTTTAGTGCATGATTTTGTATCGCGATTTCGCAATCTTAGAATTCCACTTGTAGGAAAGCATCCGTTACCTTTTTGCGATGCGATGTTCTTTATTGAGAAAGTGGATTTATTCGAACTTATCATAAAAATTAACTATTTTTAGATTCGTCGGGTATTCTCCTAAGTTTATGATAGTAAGTTTTATTCAAAAAGGGAATATAAGCGCTAATTTTTTTTGAATAAGGGTCCCCACTTATTTAGTATTAGTAATAAAACTAAATAAGAAGGGGGGTTGTTGCTGGCAACAACACTTGGCGATTCACTTGGAAGAACCAGTTATCTCTGCTTTTCTTTTGAATTTTCTAAACTTCCAAAACAGAAAACTTTTCCAGAAAATTAAACTTTATTATAAAAAGATAAAGTACATCATGCTTGCGGCTGTCAATGATAGTTTGTTTCTTCTATGTTAACTTTGGTTATTTACTTCCTAAAGCTAGTCATTGTATCTACATCAGTCACTACTTGGTTTATAAAGATAAAAACAAAGACTTCTATGTAAATCAGTTTTAAATATGCCCATTTGTTATAGGTAGATCCTCTGCTATCAGCAGACATTTATAGCCTCGACAGGGTTACCTGTTACCCAGCAATAATCTTGTATCCTACTTGGAGAAATATATGATTTTCAAAGAGAAATCCATATCCACACTTATTGCTTTCATTTTCTTTTAATCCTTAAAGAACAATGCCTTGGTTTGGTAGCCAAATTATGACAGTCCCACTCACTTGATTTATAACTTTGTTGAACAAGCTAGCTCGTGATGAGACCCCTTGTCTTTTGATTGTTACAATCTCGAGTCATTTACCTGTTGTGGTATGCAGTTTTGGCAAAGTCAGCAAGCTATAATATCTATGATCATGATAAGTCGGCTCGTGAGGAGACCTCTTATTCTTTAAGTTTAAAGTGTATTGCTGGATTATTCCTTGAAGCTCGTAATTTCCTAAGTGGGGAGGAAGTCATTGTTTCTTTAAGAATAGCTCTGGACGACAATGGTAGAGTTTTTGGAAAGAGCTTTTCTACAGAGAATCTTTGTTTTGTTATTGATACTTTTCATTTGACTGATGTAAAACAAATTCCCACTAAAAGTCGCTTTTTATCAAAATTTACAAGGTTGAAACTAGTATCATTTTTAGGCTTATAGCCTTTGACTGTATCTTTCAATAATAATGACCAATTTTCTAAAACGATTCTATTTATACAAGCGAAAAAACAAAATCTAAAAGAAATACTTGTCTTTTTCTTGAATTTCAAATGTAACCATTTACAATTGGTTTTATTGTGAAAATAAGAAAAAACTAATCTATAAAAATAGAAGAATGATCTCCTATGGAAAGTATTTTTTGAGGGTCTGCCCGTTAACAGGTAAAGATTCTCTTTTTCCTGTTAAATATTGTAACATAAAAGTAGATGGACCTATTTTTTTTGCAATTTGGAAAGGGCCAAGCCACATTCGTTGAAATTTCGTATGTTTACCCTTTTCCTCATGAACCTTGTCCCATTTTAAAACTAGATCTCCAATCTGAAAGTCCTTTCTGGATATCATGTTTGAATCGAAAGAAGCTTTTACTAATGCTTGGTGATGAGCATGAGTTATTTTGGCCTGTTCTCGTTGTTCTTCCAGCTTAAGAATTTGCAACTTCCTTAGTTGTAAGGAAGAAGTTGGTGTTTCATCAATATATTGAACTAAAGCCAAAGAGGGAATTGCTAGATGAGTTGGAAGGACCACTTCTTTCCCATAAACTAAATTAAAGGGTGAAGTGCCAATAGAGGCTTTCTGCGTTATTCGTCCTACCCATAGAGCAAATATTAGAGATTTGTGCCAATTCTTATGAGTTTGATCAATGGTTCGCTTAATGATTCTGATTAAGTTTTTATTCGTTGATTCAGCTAACCCATTCCCTTGTGGGTAATAAATGGAATAGTATTTAAGTTTAAAACCTCTTTTGAGTGCAAATTCAGTCATAGCATTGCCAGAGAAATACAATGCATTATCAAACATTAAAGCAGAGGGTAAACCAAACCTGGTGATTATGAACTGATCTATGAAATCAATGATGTGTTCGGCATTAGCTGTCTTGAGAGGAACTACTTCTACCCATTTAGTAAAATAATCTGTAGTCATAAGGATATGCCTATGCTATTTAGAAGAGTGAGGAACGATCTCACCTAATATATCCAGTCCCCATTGATCAAAAGGTTGCTAATTATTAGCTGGTTGCAAAGGCAATGATGGTTTGTTTTGTCTCCCAACAACAATTTGACAAACTTGACATTTCCTTACGTAGCTATGTGCGTCTTTGAATAGTGTAGGCCAATAATAGCCTGCGCGCAAGATTTTATGCGCAGTAGCATCTCTAGCATAATGTCCACCCGCTGGTCCATTGTGAAGTCTCTGCAATACCTTTTCAACTTCAAATTTCTCTAGACATATAAGGAGAACAGAATCATAATTCATCCTAAAAAGTACATCGTTTATGAGCTGATATTATTTAGACTTCAACCTTAGGGCTCTTTTCTTTGTATAATTGAGGTTTGAAGGAGCATATCCATTCTTTAGATAAAATATGATATCACCGTATAATGATTCAACATCGTTTAGGCTTACCTCATACGTTTGTATTTCTGCAAATGGAATTTTGGAAATAAGCGATGCTCCAGCTAGCATTTTTCAAAAGCCTTGACCTTTTACAATATTTGCTGGTTTAATTTCAGCGTCATATTGTTGTAAGGCAGTAACCCAATTGGCTCTTCTCTCACCCACGTCTTTCTGTACCAAGATTTTCTTACGGCTGGAAATGGCACTATGATTTTTGTATGGGTTTTAAGCAGAAAGGGGTCTGAAATGTTTGATCTCTTTGAAAACAACATAAGCTTCTTTCTCGACATCTGAAGAATTTAATTCAGCCCCTTGTAGATTTGAACTGAAAAACGCAATTGGGGCTTCCTCCTTGTCTTGATTTGATTGAGTGAGTATCACAGCATATGATCTGTCAGAGGCAAATGTATATAAAATGAAAGGATCGGAAAAATTTGGAGTTGCTAAAGATGGAGTGTTAATAATTGCTTGTTTAATCAGATTGAATGCTTCATATTCGTCTTGGCCCCATTTGAAGATTGAGTTCATTTTAATCATTGCTTGTAAGGGAGATACGATTCTTGAAAAATATGGAACAAATCTCTTTACAAAATTAATCTGGCCAAGGAAAGATTGCATAGCTTTCTTGTTGTGAGGTAAAGGTATTTCAGAAATCTCCTTGATTCTGTCGGGAACAATATGGATCCCAGATTTTGACACTATAAATCCAAGAAGGTTTCCTTCACATAATGCAAAAAAGGACTGTTTTGGGTTAAGTGAAATTCCATACCTTTGGCAACGGTGGAAGATATGTTTTAAATCCCTGAGATGATTGCCTCATTTTTTGGAATATACAGTTATATCATCCAAGTAGATTACTACTGATTTGTTTACTAATCCCTTAAATGCGACGTCCATGGCCCTTTGAAAAGTGGCCCCAGCATTGATCAAACCAAAAGGCATCTTTTGATATGCATAGGTACCCCATTTGGTTCTAAATGTGGTTTTTAATTGATCGTTAGGATGGACCAAAACTTGGTTGTAGCCAGAGAAACCATCCAAAAAGGACATTAATTCTAATCCTGCAACTTCCTGTAATATTTGCTCCATAGGAGGCAAAGGAAAATTATCCTTTGGCAGGCTTTGTTAAGATTTCGAAAGTCAATGCAAATTCTAATGTCTCCATTTTTCTTTCTAACGGGAACCATATTGGAAACCCATTTAGAATGTCGAATGGGAAAAGTGATTTTGGCTTTCAATAACTTATTGAGCTAAGATTTGATCTGGTTTTCTAAATTAGGATGGATCTTTCTCAGCTTTTGCTGGACAGGTTTTCCATCATTTATGATTAGGATAGTATGTTGGATGATAGAAGTGTCTTAAGTCTTAAGTTGATCGTAGTTCTAGGCAAAGACACTTTTGTATTGTTTCAGGAGACGAACATACGCTAATCTTTCTTCAGGGGCTAGGCCATGACCTAGATTGATATTTTGCAGCTTGGTATCAGATCCTAGATTTACTAATTCATAGTTCAGAGTTGAACTTTGAAGTTTTGAATTGGTAGATCTTTTAAATCGATCTTTCAAATTATATAGATCTTCTAATTTGACTACTGACTTTGGCACAACATTATTAGTGCTATCTTGTTGTAATTGTCTATCATGTTAGTCCTCATCTATTATCTGATTAGTGTAAAATCCCTCTGATGTGAGGAAGCTTACAATATCAGGATCATCATTGAAAATTCTCCAATTGGTAATGTTATCAGGAATCGAGGGTCTAAAGATTAATTCAATTGAAAATCTATCAAGGCTATAGTCTTCTGAGGGAATGAGCTTGGAAGCTACATTTGCCAAGAGGTCAGCACTAGCATTCTGGAGTCTGGGAATTGATGAAATATTGAATGCTATAAAATGTTCAGTCAGATCTTGTACTAAAGATTGATAATTCTTTAAATGACTTGATAGACAATGTATAGTATTTCGTACCTGTTTGATAACAATTTCAAAATCTCTAAAGACTTGTAGATATTTGATATCTAATCCAATTGCTTTGTATAATCCTTGGACTAAAGCCTCGTATTCTGTAGTATTATTGGTGCAATCGAACTCGCGTCTACAAGTTAGCATAGTTTTGTTTCCCTCTGGACTGATTAATACGCATCTTGCTCCTGCTCCCTCGTTAGACTTAGAACCGTCAAAAAATAACTTCCAAAATAAAGATTTATTTACAGGAGTATCTACGAAATTAATACATTTAGAACTATCTGTTTGAGAAAAAATTTCTACTTGAGATAAAACATAATGTTCTAAGTAAGGTGAAGTATGAGCATTAAAATTTCCTAAGAAAGAATCAACAGAATAGTTGCCAATTATATTGTTGTTGTATGCTACCGGTTCATTTTCTCCTTCCAATTCTGTTACTATGTATTTCTGATGTCTTTCTCGTTCGACCTTTATTTGATTTGGTTTACCATTGTAAGGGAGCCACATATGCGACCAATCAGTTGCAAAGTATCCATGAAGTTTTTCAGACCAATCTCTGCTAAGAATTAAGCCATAAAATTCTGGAATATCTGCAACTAAAATGTCGATAACTTGACATACCTTTGGATTAGATGACAGCCTTATGGTAACCTGATTTAATTCGTCGATCACTTCAACTTGCGACCGATCCAGCTGAAATATGCGTACATCAGATTTTTGAGGTTGAACGTTCAACTTTGCACATATTGAGTTAGGTAAGATATTAGATGAAGCTCCTGAACCAACTAAACAATTATGCAATTTTTTGTTGAAAACTTCATAAGTAAGAAGAAATGGGGGAGTATGAGATCTTGACCTTCCTCCAATTAAAGTGATATCGTTTGGATCAACTTTATTAGTTACATTAGTTGGAGGTCTTCCCATCTCGTGAGAAGCTTGTGAGATTACAGCAGTTGCAGAGGTATAACTGGTACTGCTTGTAATTCTTTCAAAAGAATATTTTGTTGATGTTTTAACTTGCTCAACTTATAAAAAGTAATGTTAGCCCTTGTCTAATATTATACTCCATCTCATCAGAAACAATCAACGTTTTAGATTGAGTTGGTGAATCTGTTTGGACTGGGCTTGTTTGAGACGCTTTAGGTGTTGTCTTCTTTGCTGCAACTTTGTTTGTAGGCGTTGAGATTGCGCTCTTTGGCTTAGGAGAAGTTTGACGAGGATCGAGTTGATTTCTACTTCTAGTACTGACCGGTGATGCATCTTGATCCTTTTCATCTGGGAGGATGAAATCATACATACCCTGTACTTCTACAACTTCTTCTTCATCGGTAGGTTCTTCGTTGGAAATTTCCTCTTCCTCTTCTTTTGATTCAACATTTGTAATAGCATTGGGAAGCTTTGAATCAGTCGAAGGATTTCTTCTATAAGGCTTGTATGGTTTTCTAGAAGAAGTTTCTGCTACTTCTTTTTTTATATCAACCATTTCGTTAGACATGGTTTTCAAAACTTTCTACAATCCTTCTAAATCAAATGGGTCTTTCAATTTTTTCTTTGGATCTTCCTTAAAAGTAACCTTCTTAGATTTTTGTTCCTCAACAACGTTTTTCTTTTCTAAGGCTATGATACATTTCTCTACCGCTATTACTTCCTTCATTTTGTCAGCTAAAGTTTTTTTTTTAGCCCTATCGACGAAGATTGCTATGTTTGATGGTAGAGCCAATATGTACCATTCACTTCGAACTTCTTCGCTAGGCTTGGAAGCCGTAGGAATTTTGTTCAATAGTTTATTGAAATGTGAGTTGAAATCTTTGATAGGTTCTTTTGACTCAGCCCTAAGGTTAGACAGGTCGTTGATCAGTGTCGTAGTAGACTTGTCATCACCGAACTTAGTCAGGAATTGTTCTTGGAAAATATCCCAACTAGTGATAGATCCGGATGGTAATGAAAAATACCATGATCCGGCTGCTCCTTGCAAGGTGTAAGGAAAGAATCGAAAAACAATGTTTTCATTAGTAACCCCATTGATATTTATAGATAACATAAAGTTATTTATATGTTCTTCTGCTAGCATGCCTGTTTCAGGATTGAACTTAGGCAGCCATTTTTCAGGATGGGCTGGTATTTGACTCAAGGGAGTAGGCATTAAGACTGCCCCTGGGTTATTCCATGGAGATTGGGCCATCGTCGAACTACTAACAGAGGAAAGCGCAGAAAATGATCCCTGTGATTGGGAAGATGAGGATATTACAGTTCCAGATGATTGAGAAGGGGATGTGGAAGTCCCAGTGGACTGGTGGATAATAATCTGAAGTGGAGGGCTGGATGGTTGACTTCGCGATGGAGAGGTTGAGATGGATGATGATGACGAAAGAGTCTCGCTATCACACCCTTTAGGTGATTTCCTTGCTCTCTTCCTTGTAGGTAGAGGTAACTCAGTTGGTTCAATACGAAACCTTTTGCTCTTCAATCTTATAAGAGGGTGAGCAGGGTTATATTGAGAAGTCACACTACCTTGAGATTTTTTAGATCTTTGAGGTGATATAGAAAATCGCTAAAGTTTATGGATCAAAGATTCAACTTCAGGAGGTTCAATAGTAGATTTCTCTGAAATGTCAGGGTTTATGGTAGTGGTTGTTGTTTTTTCGACTTCTTGCTCAAGATTTAAAGATTCTAAATGCGATGGAGAAGTCGAGGGAGATGGTGAGGGTGATTTACTCTCAGAATGGTATTTAGATTTAGACTTACTTGCCATTCACAGTTTGGTGCCCTCCTTCTAGCGCCAAATATTTTGAAGCCCCGAAAATCGAGTCTACAACAAGGGGGATACTGACCCGGTCCGGACCTTGGTTAGTAGCTCCTTTTCTGTTTGGCATAGTGGATCCAACTGGGGATATGGGACCAATTTCCCAATTTTTGTGTGTGTGTGTTGAGAATTGATATTTCCTTTCTAATAATTTCTAAGTAAAATACTTTTATTCTAAATCTAATGTAATTGTAATCTAATGAATAGAAATATCTAATTCTAAAACTAAACCAGGATTTAATCTTTTACTTATGCGATCTAAAATTATTTCAAATGGCAATTGGTAATAAAGATAATTCAATTGCTATGAGAAAAGAATTCAATAAATATAAACCATTTTTTATAAAAAGTTAGACGAAAGAGTTGCGGAAAACATATCGCGTAATAAGTTACTAAGATATTAAGCATAAATAAATAGCTATCACCGTACTGAAGTGCCAAATGATAACTTAAGCATTCAAGCATTCATATATAAATAACTGAACATGAATATCACCTTAACACATAAGCAGAAATAGTTAAGAGATAAAAGTACCATTTATAACTAGTTCTACTCATGAGCTTCAGCAATAATGATCTATCTCTTCTTAATCCAACATCCATTAAGAGTACAAAAGTGCAACATCAGTAGTAGATATTAAATGCAGATATCAATAACTCATGTTCCATTCATTCATCAAAACCTCCTCAGAGGGTGCAAAAGTGCATGTTATGAGGACAAGTTTTTGACAAATTTTGGGACCCTTCTCTAAATGCACGAGAAGGGTTTAAATACTACTACCTAAATCTAAAAATAATTTATTAAAAAAATGTAGGATATGGTTTAAATGACCGTCCTCATTTCAGGAAAAAATAAAGCAAAATTAAAACTAAAACTGAATCTAAAGCTAAAACTAACAACTAACTATCTATGTATCTGTTCCTTATAGTTGCAAGCGTTCAGCATTTGCTTGAGGAAAGTTGGCTGGCTGACTTCCGACTTTAGTTGTCCTGCGAAAATGGAATCGGCAAGTGTTGGCACCATCTTCTCGGTAGAGTTAATGATACATTTGAGAGTCATGCACTGGCTGTGTGGTTTTACCAAGTATGTCCAATAAGAATTCCAATTTAACTTCGTTAACCTTTTGATGGACTCTAATCCCTCTTGAGCCTTCTATCTCCAACTTGTCTGTAGGTGCGGTACATTTGGTAAATGCCCTAGAGTGGTCTCTGATATTAGATTTGCTCTGTGTAAATTTTCATTAATGCAATCAATGACATTATTTGTTGTTGTGGCTGCTTCTTTTGTCGCTTGTTTTGCTTTCCTGATCTGTGCATCCCACTTGTTAAAGAACATTTCTTTGTGGGTTTCATTTATTATGGGTGCGCCTGCCTTTTTCCCTTCCTCTGATTCTTGCCAAGCCAAATATTCAGTAACTCTTCTATCAATTAAATCATAATCATGTTGCAAGTCCACGATTTGATTAGTAATTTTGTCGCTTATCTCACAATAAGAGCTCCACTACGATATTCTTTGGCATAATGTTTCTTGCTGCTGCAGGAGTTGATCATTTAAGGAAATGGATTTTGTTATGAATTCTGTAAGCTTGGGATCATCCTTGTGCATTTCTTGCATAACCTGTAACTGTTTTTCTCTGTCAGTCAAACTGTTCTGGTATCCTAGCTGCATTTGTTGAAAGTCCTGTTGTAATCTTTCAAGCTATTTTTGTGCTTCGTTGTTGGCGCTGACTTGTTGTAGCTGTTGCTACAAAATTTGTATTTGATCTTCTTTTTCTTTCAGTAATTGTTGTACCTCAGTTTCTTTATCATTGGTTGTAGAAGCATATGCTCCTACAATATGAGATAATTTAGTGATATTTTCAGTGGGATCAGTGGTAGGATCTTGCTAGAGGATGTCTAATTGTTCTGCATCATGAGAGAGCATGCTTTCCAATTTCCTTTTCTTTCTTTGTCTTCTCACGACTGCCTTATGTTGAGGACTACAAAATACATCAAGAGGAGGAATTTCTTCTATTTTGCGCATAAGTTCAGAAGATGGAGTAATGGGAATATGTTCCATTTTTGGGACATTGTTGATTGTCCCTATGGCTATATCATCCACTGTTTGTACATTACTTTCAGGTGTTTTTGTGCTCTTTCCTTCAGTATTGATTAAGTCATTGAATGTATCCCATTCTTTATCCAGTTCAGTTCTGACTGGTAGTGGCTGGACGATGAGAGGGAGAGGATTTACCTGTGGAGAGGTCAAAACCTGTTGTTCTAGGCGCTCCTTAGACTGGGCAGTATCCCTTACTGACCCTTCACTTTTATTATGGTCACTCTCGGACCTCTTGGAGTGTTCTGATGTTTCTCTCCCAGACTTAGATTTAGATCTGTCTGTGCTTGAACTTCCACTAAGACTGATACTAGCAGTTGGTTCCCTTACGGGTTCCAAGCGTAATTTATCCAAAGGGATATTAGCTAACCTCCTTTCTCTGTACATTTTGAATTCTTGAAATTCTGCTGGAGGAAATCACATTTGGGCCAAATGCAGAACTTCTTTAAGTGTACTTTTTTGTTGAAACATATCATCAAAAAGATCATCCTCTTTATAAAACACTTTTATTTTGACTACAGTAGTGAAATTCTTAACGATATCAGAAGGGTCGAACGGTCTTCCTGGAAATTTGAATAATCGTAGACATAACATGTTGTTTACTTCTTTTAATGCATGACCTACATCAAATAGTGAAAAGTCCCCATATGCCACAATAAATTGCAGCGAAATGGCCTTCTTCTTGTCCTTCAAATCTTTACTCATACCTCCTTCTCCGTAGGTCTGATAAGCAATCTCTCGTGCCAATAGTTTATCAGGAACATATAAAGGTAAGACATGAGGTGAAGCGAGACTTCCAAATACCCTGACATATGTGAAAAGTTCCTCTCCGAACCATCTTGCAATGGGGAACATATCGACCTCCGCTTCGGGAGAAAATCTCGAAGTGTCTTTATCTTACAGCATTTTGTACAGAGGTAACATGATTCCATGACAAATCTTGTAGAAATACGGAATGAACTTGGAATCCCATAATTATTTGTGATAAATATGAATGGGTAATGGGTCCTCAGTAGTCCATTTCCAGCCCATTAGAAGAAACTTGGAAATATAACAGATTGCATCCATCACATACACAGATAATTAGAAAGGGGGATAAATCATCTAAGTAGTAGTTCTTTTGGATCGGTAATTCAAAATGGTTGTGGCTAAATTGTCGGACAGTATCTTAGCCCAATCCACAATAGTAGCATTAGTGGCGGCGTCCAATAACGGTAGCCATTCAGATGAAAATTTGTTAATGTCTGACTTTCCAAAAAGTCTACAGAGCATAGCAGTAGCAAAGCAATACGGGGAGGTGAGAGAACCAGTACTATACATACCGTGCTTATCCTTTTTTAGTGGTTTGTCCCTTCTTGACCAGTCCTTGGTGCATTCTACCAGATATTCACTTTCTTTAGCGAACTTCTCCATGAACTGTTAATTATAAGTCGCCTGTGGCTCTGGTAGATGATACATGAGCCTCAAATCTTGTGGAGTGAACGAGCCAGTGAGTCCTTTACCCTAAGTCTTAAATTGTCTGTTTGTGATATCAGCACTATCTAATACCCATTTGACCACGTCCATGTATGGAAGAATTTTGGGCCTTGCTGCTATCCGGTGCAAGAACGAACATGACAGTTTTGTAATTGATGTCTCAGAAGACTCGTCTGAGCCTGCAATGGCTGTAACCTTCATTATCCTGGGATTTTCTTCCTCGAGTAGACTGTACATGCCTTCCCAAGTAGTAATACCGGCATCTTTGTTATAGGTGGTGTCTGTGTATAAGGGCGTCATTTCTTTCTCTTCAAAACTCATGGCTTTACCTTTCTTTCCCATAATATCCTGAACACTGCTATGTATACTTCTCTACTCTTCGCTCCTATAGTTTACAAATGAGGCAAGAGTAATGATAAGGAAAAGGTGACGGGAAAGCTTTAAATGCCGAAAACATATAAAATATATCACCCTACATGAAATGGCTCTTCGATCAGATCAAAACCATACTTCATTAATGGTTGCCAACTAACTCATTAATTAACATTAACACGCATAACTAGGCATCGGTTTATGGAAAAAACTTTTTCGAACAACGAGCCTTGTAGATCTGCGATAAGGCGATTTTGCGATTTTATTCGCAATATCGCTACTTCGTTGCGTGTGGCAATCATCCATTAATGTGTTTTCTGCAAAATGCGATTTGCAAGACTCACTATCGCATATCGGTGGTTTGAGGCATTTCACCTTAAGTGATATTTGAGGCATGTGATGCGATGAGTATCTTTTAGTGTGTGATTTTGTATTGTGATTTCGCAATCTTAGAATTCTGCTTGTAGGAAAGCATCCATTACCTTTTTGCGATGCGATGCGATGCTCTTTATTGAGAAAGTGGATTTATTCAAACTTATCATAAAAACTTAAGTCTTTTTAGATTTTTCGGGTATTCTCCTAAGTTTATGATAGTAAGTTTTATTCAAAAATGGGAATACAAGTGCTAAAGTTTTTTGAATAAGGATCCCCACTTATTTAGTATTAGTAATAACACTAAATAAGAATGGGGGTTGTTATTGGCCACAACAGATCCAAAGCTCAATGGCAATTTTAGAGAAAATTTAGGCTACAAAGTTCTCGCCATTGTAAATCACCAAGTTTTATTGAAACTCTCCAAAGACTCTGCCATCATAATCCACAGAAATGAGCCAGAGCTCGACGATGTATGCAACTATCTGAAAGCCTACACAAATCTTAGCCATTGCAATCCAGCCAAATTTCGTCCTATCTATTTTTCAGCTTGAATTAAGTTTCAACCGCCCTATAATAAAATTTGACACTGAAACAACTAATCAAAATTAACGGTTTTAACATATATATTAATGATTTTTTTTAAAACAAATATATTAATGACTTTTGACTAATTTTTAACCATATTCAATGACCAAATCAAATCATCTCAAGACTCTCCTGATCGGGATGAGGGACAAGGCAGTTGAGGATGGCAGGAGCGATCATTATAAGGGAAGGACAGCCGGAAGTGACCACAGGAAGGAGGCCGCCCTCCCAACCAAAACAATGAGTAATCGGCTAGCACACGTTTCAAGGAACCGAAGTGGGGAAGGTGGAATGAGAATGATTAGCAATAGTGGCGGCGGTGGTGGCAGAGCGAGAAGGGTGGAAAATAGGAATTATATGAAAGTGGTCGAGGGTAAAGGAAAGGGTAGTGCAGACGGGTCGAAGGAGGAGTTGAACGAGGAGCAGCTAGGAGGAGCCATCAGGGAGGTCTGCGTTCTCGGGTATGTGCAACCTGCGACCTCTGTCTTCTTAATATCTATCACTATAGGTAGAATGGATAAGTTTTATTATTGCGAAGACCCTGTTGATGAAAAGGGCCTGAGTGAGCTAAGCCGTCCCTCCATAAGGCACTGTGAGGGTCCTCGGGGCTTGTCTCTGGTTGGGAATCTTGAGGAAATTTGCAGCCGGGAGCACAGTTTAAGGATTAATGTGGAGAACCAAGGTGAGAACTCCATGGTAAGAACAGAGGGGTGGTCTGGTAGTGGGGAATCGAAGATTTTTCCCTTAGCCCAACATCTGATACACATGACAGAGGGCCTAATACATCTTTTGTACCCGGGGAATGATTATCAGTGCCAGTTTCAAACAAATGAAGGGGAATGCAGTAGAAGCAGAGGAACAACCAAAGGGAAATTGGTAAGCGAAGATGACGAGAAGAACCTCAAAAAACTGACACCTGTGATTGATGATTGTTTACAGGAGAGGGTAGGAGAAAGGATGGCGCGGCCAGGTCATGGAAGAGGTCGCGGAGGCAGAGGCCGTCCAAGACACGGGAACTTGGGAGGCAGACCAACTGAAACCCTAGGTAATCAGCGCAGAGGGAGAAGGACCACCATGTCAGTGGTTCAGGAGGTGGCACGAGCTTACCAAGAAGGAACATATGAGGATATCTGTCGTATTATTCAAAATATGGAATCCAATGTGATGGAAGAACAGTCAGAACCAGAGTTAGAAGAGTGGGCAGAAATGGTTAGCGGCCCAAGAAATACGAGGGGAAGGAAGACTCTGTACAGACAGTCTTTGCATATTTACTAGGTCCTAAAGCGCCTCCTGGCAAAGGCTTTAGAACAGGTAGCGAAGGAAATGGCGGAAATAGCCAACGGGACACCAAATTTACAAAAGGAATTGAAGAACTTCCAGATAATCATGATCAAACAAAACAACAAATTGGAGGAGATGTCTCAGCTACTGTCTAGGATGGCTGGCATGCACCCAAGCTAGGAGGAACAAATGAATATCCCCATGGATATGGACCTGAATACTGGAACCAGACAGGAATGATCTTCTTGAGACTTTGTTGTGATTTTTTGATACTCTCCTTCTTACAGTTTTATGCAAATCAGTAGCTTAATAGGTAGTTTTAGTTGTATAGTGCATATAGCCAGTATGGAAAGACTTGTCAAATTTTGTTTTTGGAATGCTTATAGCAAACTCAGGTGGCCAACAGACCTGGTTTCCCTTCGGGGCAGGGTGAGGCCACCAAAACGTTGTATCTGGTCTCCTTGTTTATCATAAATAGAAAAGAATGGTACTACCTCTACTTACAAAAAAAATCATCTCAAGACTAATGATTCTCTCATCCAATTCCATACCGACAAGCACATAGGAATGGAATTTGAAACTGAAAACTAGCCGAGTATAATAGTTTTGATTGATTCATTACTAATTTTTACAAATTAAAAAAAAAGGGTAACAATCATGAATTTTATATTTAATTAGCAAATGACCCCGTAACAAACAATTTAACAACCCAATATTTTTCATACATCTACTTAATAACCACACTGAATAAATTTAAAAAAAAAAACTAGCAACAAACTACTTAAAATGAAAACCAAATTTACCACAATTATCATTTTATAGAATTTCATATTTATGAAATCACAAATAAGTTTAATGGACTTCATTGGTAATGTACCAAGGGGTAAATTTCGAAGTTCATTGCTAATGTACCAATGGCTAAATTTTGATGGATATTATCATAAATTTATTTATTTTTAAATAAATTTATTTTTTTATTTAATTTTGATATTTGAGTTACTGTATTTTTTCTAAGTTTTATTTCTTTTTATTTTCTTCAACTTTTCTATTCACATTTACTTTTATTATCATTCTTATCTTAAAAATTTATACTCGTGTTTTATGAATTATCATGTTCATATTTTATATATATATATTTTGATATATTTTCTGAAATATTTAAAGTATTTTTTTATTATAAATTTTTTTTTATTGAAATTTATTATCATATTTGATATTATTTAAATAAAAAAATATTATAAATTTGACGTATTTTTTAAAATATTTAGATTATTTAAAAATATATATATTGTAAGACTATCGAATGGTGACACAATGAGATGTTATCTCTTTTACTTTGAAATTCTTTAAAGTTTAACTTTTTATAATAAAGCTCAAGTAGTAACCTTTAATGGAGTCTCAACAAATTTTGGGTCTTCTCTAAATTATTCCGATAAATAACTAATTCACCATAATAAAATAAATACAAAATCAAATTTATTCTTTCAAAAATTCAAAAGATTATAAAAATTAAAATTGATACTGGTGAATTTTGTAAAATTAAAATTAAAATTTCACTGTACTCTTTGTACATTAATCAAGAATAAAAAATAAATAAATCAACATAGTTAAGATATGGTGGTTGAAACTTGAATATGGGTGACAAAGTTGTCATTAAACTCTCCTAACAACCTCATATAGAGCGAAGTCGATTGACTTTTAATTCCTCTTGATTTAAAATTTAGATGATGGAAAACTATTAAACTAGCATAGATTGTCGAATGGTGAAAACGCATCGACAGGTGGGAGTGCAAGAATTTCGGAGAAATTTTTGAGGTTGTCAATCCAACAGGCACCCAAAATTTTTGGCGTGGTCTTCCTTGGTCGAGCTCTTTGGAGTCATAAGTCTATATCTCCCAAGGGACCGATCCATTGTGTCTAGATTTACTGGATGCATAGTGGTTAAGAAACCATTGTCATGTTTTGCTTTCATGGTCAAACAACATAATTCCAACGATGGGAAGATGCATTCTTACATGATTTGAGGTCGATTTGCTATCCATTGTTTCGCACAACAACATGCAAATTAGGCGGATGAAGATACTTAACCTCACAAGACATTTTCCGGTGGAGGAATTGTCTCGATTGTTAAAAGTGTGATTGGAATCCGATTAAAAAATTTCAACTAATCATATTTTTATAATAGAAATAAATTCAACATCATGAAAAACTTTAGAACACACAAAATTTTCTAACACTAATGTTTTTCCAACACCACCAACCAACACATCTCTTTTTTCATTATCTCCTTTTATTGAATTCGTACCACACAGCCAAGAACTTATCCATAATTTCTTCATGTCTCCAACCCGATTTCCCTTCTTATGTACTGTGGCAATTATTTCACATGGTCTTCTCAAGAATTTTAGACAGCCTTGACCTTCTATATCAGAAAATTTCCCAATGTTTTCTTCATCTCTTGTACTCACTCCATACAACAAATTTTGACTCCTAAATTCCCTTTTCACACTGTTTTTCATTCATGTATTCTATAAATGTAAGAATCCATATATATTTAACAATTTATGAGCCTTTTTTCACATCCATATAGCAACTTTTATAAATTACTGAATTTCTTTTTTGGTGGACAACCACCGACCAACACATTCTATATACATAGAATATTTGTACCATGTATATCTGTCAAAAGAAAATTAATAATCCTGATGACCTCAAAAGTGCCAAAAGAATTGAACCCATGGCTTCAAAAGTGCCAAAAGAATTGAACCCATGACCTCTTAGTAGTAAGGATACTTTAACTATGAGGATTCGACCAATTGAACTATCCCTCAAGGCATCTCAACACATTCTCAATATTGTTGCACTGATCTTCAAATCTCGACACATTCTTAATATCATTTCACTAATTTGTCTTTCTTTGGATCTTCAATTGTTTGGCATTTATTTCTTCATTATTAGGCACAAACAAACAAATCACCCATTCATTTGTTATATGGCCTCGCATATGGATGTCATCACAACAGTGACATTTCTATTACAAGACCACATGAACGTTATGGTATTCAGAGACAAATAACTAGAATAACCATCACGCAAAGTGAGTCTCTACTACAGGATCACATA
This sequence comes from Pinus tabuliformis, assembly GCA_031772625.1. Taxonomy (NCBI): domain Eukaryota; kingdom Viridiplantae; phylum Streptophyta; class Pinopsida; order Pinales; family Pinaceae; genus Pinus; species Pinus tabuliformis. The sequence continues at coordinate 256,657,437 of CM062810.1, read as the reverse complement.
AATGCTAGAGTATTTAGAGAAAACATAAGAGTAACACATAACGAAATGGATTTTGTGTATTCAATCTAATTCCCTTCTTCACTAAAAATTGATGGCCAAAAAAAAAGTTTACATTTATAGGGGTGTGATCATATGCAGAGGGGTGGAGGCATCTAGGGAATTTTAAGAAAAACATGCAATTTTCACAGAGAATATTTATTGGGAATTTTTGAATGTTTAGTGAATAAGAGAATAATAATAATAATAATAATCTATTTTTAAGTTGAGATGAATAAACTCTATTCCTTATGGATTTGAACATATTTCCTCATTCGCACAGGTTCTTAACCATTAGCCCTAGTCAAAATATAGCCAAATTGGTGTATGAGACCTATAGTGTACATACTTTATCCCAGTATAGATTTTAACCTGTGACCTATTAGTAGGAAACACATACTCTCGAGTCTTAACCATTAGACCCACTCAGAGTTTTCACATGAGACCAAAAGACTCATTACCTGAATTTTGTTTCATCAACCAACATTATCCCATTTGAAGCTAAACAAAGTCTCTTGGTTAATGAACTACAATTGTAAATAAATTCCTTCTATTGATTCTTGTCTAAGCCTACTCATCAAGTTACCCCTAGCCCTGCCAAATACATCGTTTTCTTGTCTCTCGAAAAAATTTTGGCGAGCATATCAATAGGATTATCAGTTGTATGGGTTTTTTAATGTGTAAATTCCTTTCCACGAACTCCTACCAAATCCAATGGTACCTAAGGTTAATATGCCTAGTCTTTGAATGATATGTTGGATTTTTCACCCAAGTGAATGGCACTATGCCTATCAGAATACAATGCACACTTTCCTTTTTTATTATTTTCTTTCCTCAGAATTGTTGCATCCACAACATCTCTTTCTAAGATTCCACTACAACTATGTACTCTACCTTTGTCATTTTTAGAGCTACTACATTTTGCAACCTAGATACATAAGACACCTATACACCTACAAGTGTATAGTGTCCAATGATGGACTTTATAGTGTCCATATCTCCAACCATATTTGCATTTGCAACACCTTCAAGCACAATAGCGTTATTACCAAAACATAAACAATGATGATGGGTACCTTTGAGATACCTTAAGATCCACTTTACCACTTTTTAATGTTGTTTTCCTAGATTGGAAAGGAACTTGCTCACTACTTCCATTGAATGTACAATGGCAAATTGTATATATACCATGCCATACATCAATGTACCAATTGTCAAGGCATAAGTTATCTTAATCATTTCTTGAAGCTCCTCTTTGCCATCACAAGGTCACAAAATGAACACTGAATTTGAAGTAGGATGTTGGGGGTGTATCTATTGGCTTGGAATCCTTCATATTGAACCTATATAACACCTTGTTTGGTCAATTCAATGTCCTTGACTTGGCAATCATAAATTGTCAACCAGGGTACATAGATTGATGAAGTACAGGTGCACAATACATGCTTAGAAGTTATTCATTAGGTAGTTATGTATTTGTTAAGATCTAAACTTAAGATGGGGGTGGTGTTTGTCAATTGTAATTAGTGTTGTAATTCTTAGGGATGTTGATTAAGTTTCTTAGGAATTAATCTCTATCCAATTAGTTTGTAGATGATGTGAGAGTGGTTTTACTTATGATAGATTGTTTGGGATTTTTCTTCTTGAATCTCTATGTTGCAGCTCCTAATTCTCTAAGTGCAAAAAGAAACCTATTCTATTAGCTATGAAGGAACAGTATTGAACTCAATTGTTTAGGAGAGGACTTCTCACTTATTCAATTTCTGCTCAAACAAAGTAACCCAAGTAACATCAATATTGTGAATTGAACACACTTCAATTATGCTGGATAATAAGCAAAGGAAAGAACCATGTGGTACCAGGTATAAAGAAAATTACATAACAATCTAAGCTAGGTATAAAGAAAATTAAAGTTCTTATGCAGATAACAATTCGCTGCCGAGATAATTATGTAGCATTTTCACACAAAAAAGATCAATTGAAGAATTAAAGGAAATCAGATTGTAATTGATCAAAACCTGCCACTATTTGTGGGGGCCCTCCACATAGCAGTTTAGAGCTTCAAATCAACACAATGCTTGCACACAAAAACCAATTCTATTCACACGGAATTCACAAACTATTCACAATTATATCATTCGACGCACACCCAAATATTAGTGCGGCAAATAGTTTTTATAGCAAGCCTATTGGCATAACTGTATGAATATTTCAAGCCTAATATCTGTAACCTATCTAAAATTATATCGCTAAACCATCATTTGTTATTTCGAAAGAAAAACGATAAGGTTTCAACTGATCTCGGGTTTTGTTCCTCGTTAATCTGATGGTTGACTTGGAGTTTGACTGCAATCTCCTGTGCTTCTTTTAGCAAAAAGTTTCAAGTGGATGGGAAGGTGTCCATGAGGGAGCCATCCTCTATCCATCTGCACCTTTCATTGCTGAACTGGAACTCTCGAACCTTGCAAACAATGAAGACAACTATAGAAACCTGGATTAGCCATGAAAATATATTGATTCGGTATCCAATTGCAACTTTAATAAAATAATAGGGTATATAGTTAAATATGAACAAGAAAACATACTATTCCATACCTTCATCGAAACCTGGTGGATATGGCTTTATTTTAAGTGATAAATATATAGGAAAAAGAAAGGATCATTAGGCAAAAAGGGTATCATGGTAGGACAATCTTCGGACTCTACATTCCCCTGGATTGGAGATGTTGTATGTCCTCATACACTTCTTCCTTGTCTTTTGCTTGTGCCTATTGTTTGGCAGAGATTGGCATTCTAGGCTTTCTCATTAGAATTTTGTAATTTAAATTGATTATCTCTCTCTGCATAATTCTGTTTTCTTTCTTCAACTTCTTGTTTTTCTTATACCACAAGCTTACATGTAGGATCAGATTGTCACTCTTGGCAATATGTATCTCACTATGTGTCTTTAAGGCTTGATTTTCATTTTTGAGGTACTGATTCAGTGTTTCTAGTTTAAAGATTTCCTGCTTCAAGATGTTTGAGGCTGACTTCTCATTTACCTGGTTTCTTCCTTCTCCAGGGCTATGAATGGTTTCCTTTGTTGTTGTCTCCTTCCTTTCCAGTGACTCTATGTAGTCATATATTTCTTGTTGAGCGGGGTCAATACCCGGACTATGTATCAGGCTTCCTAGAGGTGAGTTGTAAGGCTGTGGTGATGATCTTGGTGATCCTTTTGGAGAATTCCCAGGGCTTTCAATTGGTTCATCCTCTATTGGCTCGTTCTTTGTTGGCTTAATATTTGTTGGAGTTTTCTCTATTGGCTCATCTTCAGTTGGCTCCTTTTCCTCAAGATTAATGTGTTCTGTAGGTTTTGAGGTTGTTTGTGGAATCGTGCTCAACCTTGTGCTCCTTCTCAACCCTGGGGTTTGTGTTTTCTACAATTTCCTCCTTTTATTCTCTGATTTTTCTTTGAGGGGAGAGGTTTTAGTTCGTGATAATTCTTCTTTACTTAGGCTGGCTTTCTTTCTTCTAAGGTTTCCCCCCTTCATTCTCTGTAAAATTTTTACTATTGGCAACAACTCTTCTGTTACCTCTTTTTGAGTTGTAGGTGCCTATTCCTTTATCATTTCTATAGTTCTCTTTCTTCCTCTGAGGGCCCTTCTGCAACTTGGTTTTTCTGGGGATTTTTCCTCAAAATGGTTCCTTAGTAGTAAACTCTCCCTGTTATCCCCTATACTTCGGAGATGAAATTCGACCAATATTTTTACCACACCATGATGATACATGGTGTTTTCTATGCATTAAATTTTCTTCTAAACATTTTTAGCCATTTTCTTGAGGCTATTAAAGAGGAAATAGGGGAGGTTCATATGATGATCCTCAAGGAAGTGCATCATCATTATAACATGATAAAAATACATTTTCCCAAACCTACCCTCACAAGTGATAAAATTTTGAAGCACAAGTAATAAGTTTCTCCATTTGTTTTTAAGGGTAGAGCTGGGAATACCTTTTTTGTAGACCGTAGTGTCCATGTTCAGATTCTTCAGGAAGAACTTACAGTCCTCACTCTCAATCCCTCTATTTTTAAACCATTTTTCTCCATTTCTTGGCAGCTCAGTGGCCTCAGTGATCATAGACTCCGTTACTGTGAGATTTATGTCCCCAATTTTGGCCTCCATTCCATCGAGTGAGCATGCAAATGTCTTGGCTACCTCCTTGTGGAAGCCGTTAAAATTCTCAATGAACTACAACCATTGTCTTATTTGCAGCAGCCCCCTAGTTTGTGGGTACCCCTCTAGAAATTGCTCCCCCGCTGGCTCAATTCGAACAATTAGCCCCATGTCGAAGGATACTTTGCCTCAAAGATTGGCTACCTTGATAGGAAAACGGAGCTGGTAGGGTTTGCTAGCTGGCGGAAAGATGGAGTGGTTGTGAAAGATCAGAGGAGTGTAAGAATAGGGAAGAATGGATGGGTTATCAAAAGGATTATGGGAATGACTTCGACCATTAGGTGCATTCAGACTTATGATTTCGTAATTAATTTGGCAGATTTGGCATAAGGTCATGACATGACTTTTAAAGAGGTGGCATATGATATTTTCGTTAGGTGGCCATTACCCTTAGGTTATAATGATTACACTTTAGTACTATATCTTCTTAATCATACATGCTATATAACCTTCCCTATTGTTAAATTAAAGCAACAAGTACCTTTAATTTTTTGTTCCTAACCTTATTTGTTGTCCTTTAATCTCCTGCAGGTGCCTTGTTGTCAACTTTCCTTTAATCCAGATCACCAAGCATCCTTCTAGACTTCAAAATTATTAGGCTGCAGAAATTTGTTTAGTTGCGGAAACTTGTCCAAGCTATGGAAACTTGCCCAAGCTGCGGAAAGTTGTTGATTTTGCAGCTTAAGAGAAAGAAGGCTTTAGTAGATGAACTTTATTGTTTTTTTTCCTTTTGAAGAGAAAATTTGAAGTGCCAACAAATTGGTTTTCACTTTAAATTTTTTGTATAAACATTCCAACAACATGTTGGTTTTCATGTTTATACATTTTTTTCTTCATATTATATATATATATATATATATATATATATATATTAATTTTTTTTATTGAAGAACAAACTGAATGAAAAATTCTAAGGTGGAAAAGAAGAATAATTCTTCTTGACCATCTTCAGTTATGAATTATCTTGAAACATTTTAACAAATTCCTTTCTTTTTAATGGTTTCTGACAAAGCTTGAGTCGATGTACTAACAGAGGAGTTCTTTCTTTGTCAATAATCCTAATTCTAACTGCACCATTGTCAAAGACATTCTCAACCTCATAAGGTCCAAGCCAATGGGTTTGGAATTTCCATTGAAAATTTTTGAATTTTGAATCAAAGAGCAATGCCCAATCTTCCAGATGAAACTTCCTTTCTTTAATGTACTTATCATGCCATCTTGACCTCTGTTGTTGCACTAAGATGGTCCTCTGGAAGGCCTCTTGTCTGATTTCATCGAGCTCATTTAATTGTGTCATCCTTTGTTTCTAGGCTTCTGACAAGTCAATATCTAACTGGATTGTTGTCTTATAGGTCTGGATTTGGAACTCTATTGAAAGTAAGACTTGTTTCCCATAAACAAGTTCATAGGGAGTATGTCTTGTAGTATTCCTCCATGTAGTCCTATAGGCCCATAAGGCTCCTAGAAGCTTTTCCACCCAGTCTTTCCTGTGTAGATGTACAGTCTTTGTAAGGATAGCCTCAATCACCTTATTTGTGGACTTAACTTGTCCATTGTCTTGTGGATGGTATGGAGTTGACTTCTAATGTTTTATCTTGTATTGGTCCACAAGCTTCTGCACTAGTCTGGATGTGAACTGTGTCCCTTTATCTGTTACAATTTCTCTTGGAACACCAAAACGGGTAAAAATATTCTCAAAAAGAAATGAAACTAAAATATTTTCAGTAGCAAAAGTAAGTTCTTTAGCTTCTACCCATTTAGTGACATAATCAGTACATACCAGAATATAATTTTTTTGCTTTGAAGGTGGGCTTATTGGTCCAACAAAATCCAATGCCCATTTTTCAAATGGTTCGATAAGTACCTGTGGTTGCAGTGGCATCTCATTTGAAAGAGTAGGTTTTCCCATTGTCTAAAAACTAACACATCTTTTAACATATTCCTTGGTGTCCCTGAAAATGGAAGGCCAATAATATCCTAAAAGTAGGATTTTGTAAGCAATTCTCTTATCAGAAAAACGTCCTCCACATGGCTCATTGTGACAAGCTTTTAGTATCTTTGGTATTTCGTCCTCTCGAACACATCTTGTAATGATGAGGTCTGGTCCTGTCTTGTATAATTCCTCATCTATCCATGAATAATATGTGCTATTGTGGACTATTCTTCTTTTTTCTCTAGGAGATAAATGAAATGGCATTTTTCCTGTGGCCAAATAGTTAGCAATATCTGCATACCAAGGTGATTTAGTAGATACTGCAAAAAGATATTCATCAGGAAATTTATTTTCTACGGGTTGATCACTGTTTTCATTTTATATTTTAGATAGAAAATCGGCAATTATGTTCTATTTTCCTAGCCTATCTAGAATTTCTATGTTGAATTCTTGTAAAAGTAGGAGTCATCTATTTATTCTTCCATCAATGACTAGTTTATTCATTAGGTATCTAATGGCAGAATGGTCTGTGTGGACAAAAGTTTCATAGCCAGTTATATAATGTATTAATTTATTAATGTAATGAATTACAGCTAAGAAATCCTTTTCAGTTACAGTATAATTTAACTCTACAAGGGTTAAATTTTTACTAATATAATAAAAGACGTGAGTGAGATTTTTTGTCCTAAAACAACTCCTAAGGCTAAATCTGAATCATCTTGATCTCGGTGGATGTTGGTGGCCACCCACCTATACCACTTAGACCCCCACAACTATTTCTATCAGTTTTTCAGTTTCCTTAGTTGTAGCACAATTTACTATTTTTAGCAGTTTTTCGGGTCCTGAACTTTCAGAGCCATTTTCAGGCCCTAAACGACGTTTTTTTGGGAAATCTGGGAGAAACATTGGTCCATTGTCTAATTTTTATCTTCTTAAAGTTGCAGTCCTCGGATAGATCTTTCTAACGAGCTATTGTGTGCGTCAAATGGAGATTGTATGCCAAAGTTACGACCCTAGGAAGTTGATGTACCAATTTACCTGAAACAGGGCCCATAGTTTGGTGTTTCATCTCCTAGGGTTAGGTTTTTGGATGTTTAGGGTTTTCCATTGTTTCTCAACAATAAATAGGCCTTTGAGCCTCATTGTAACACAGTTCAAAGGCATGTAGCTGCCACATCTCTTCTTAGAGATAAGCTATCATCGCCCTAGCTGGTTTATTCTCCATTTCTGTTTGTAAGCATATTTCAGTATTTTACATTAATGAAATGAAGTATTATTTTTGCTGCATCTTTGTGTATATGGGTATTTCTGTATTTTGTTACATTCCTATTTAAATCCAGATTAGTGGTATCAGAGCGGTCTTCTCTTTCTCTATTTTTCTTTGCATGTCCCCAACGAGGTTGGGATATAAGGAGTTAGGGCTTGAATTGGTCGAACCTTTGCAAGGCCAGTCTCACAAATCTCGATAAGCCCCCATGGCGGAAGAGAAGAAAGATGAGGGGGCAGGAGATCCTATCAAAATCTTGCTCGAGGAAGCCCTCAAGTGACAAAGGAACGCGATGATGGAAAACTTTTCCCAGATCCTTCAGCGACTACCTAGAGGTGGCGTATCGACTTCCAATAGCTACTCTGGAAATGCCACACCTTTTAATGTACAAGTTAACTTTTAAATCACTATATTCGAGGGTCAGATAGATGCAGAGGCCGTAGATAAATGGTTAAATTTGCTACAAGGGTATTTTTTTGTTCGTGATTTTTCCAATCGGGAAAAGATTATTTTTGCTCTTCTCAAAGCAGCGCCTCATGTCAAGGACTAGTGGGAAAACCACTGTGAGCAGAAGGATGAAAGTACGAGCTCACTATTTTCATCCGCACCCACTTGGAATTCATTCTGGGATTCCATCAAGGAGTATTACTACCCTATCAAAAGCTACAAGGAGAAATACATAAAGTGGACCATGCTACGGCAAGGAAGGGACCAAGATGTGCCGGAGTTCACAAACATTTTTCATACCCTTCACACATAGTTGGGTATCAAGGACTCTGAGCTACATTTGATGCTCAAATACTGTGACTGCTTACACAGGTACATTCAGGACGAGATGGAGTTCCTGAAAATCTCCTAGCTCAGCATGATGTACCGATACACAGTCAAAATCGAGCAGAAGTTTAAACAAAAGAAGAGAGACTTTGGATCTGCAAATCCGAAGACCAAAGGACAAAGCTAAGGCAGGGTGACCCAAGATAACCCATCGAAGCCACAAGAAATGAACAACACCACGAAGTCAAAGAAGGACACATGAAAGTGGTGTGAGTTCCACAAGAGCCCCACTCACAACACAAGTGAGTGTCGGACCAAGTAGTTGCTGGTGGCTAAGTTGAAGGCTTCAGAATCAGATGCATGTTCTGACCCCGAGCCAGAACCCGACAAGGGGAATGACAAAGGGAAGAAAATCATTGATGCAGAGCCCAGCGCCACTGTTGCCACCACCAAGGTCCAGAAGAATGAGCCCAAAGATCCAGAGGAGGGGGAACGCCTTTTCCACTCACAAATGTGGGTGAAGGGTTTGCCACTGCAATTCATTGTCAACAGTGGCAACCAAAAGAACCTTATTCCAGCCGAGGTCGTGAATCGGTTGGGCCTACCGACTACACCACACTTGCAGTCGTATAGTATCGGGTGGCTCCACCAAGGACGAGATCTCTGAGTTCGCCAGTAGTTCCGCCTTCCCTAAAGCATTAAACCCTTCATAGACGAAGTATTGTGTGATGTTGCACCTCTGAATGTTTGTGATGTATTATTAGGCCAACCATACTTATGGACGTGACATGCTGTGTATGAGTCAAGGCCTCGCGTTGTTATTATTTCTTTCGGTAATTCAGGATATAGGATATCGGAGGTAGCCCCACCTACCACCACCTCTTTGATCAGTGCTAAGAAATGTAGCAAGCTCATCTCCCAGACTAGGAAATTCATTTTATGTCTGGTTCACTCCCAAAGTAAGGGAAAGATTGTCATCACATTCATGACCCCCGTGAAGGGTTCCTCCACGCAACAGGAACAACAGGTGGATAAGGTCATGAAAGAACATAGGAACATCTTCCCCTCACCCACAACCATTGTACTGTCAGGTCAAGCATTCATTCAATCTAACTCCTAGAGCACCTCTACCCAACAGGCCGATATATCATCGCTCCATTCTGAAAAATGACAAGTACAAGAAGAGACATGGTCCTTACACCAGTACCAAGGCTGTAGAGAATAATTCTTTGGAGCACATCATTCCCCCATTCCTTCGCTTGCACCGAGTGTTCAATGTGGACAACCCTCTACCATGCTTCCCACCATTACTGGAGACCTCAGAGATTACATAACAACTCACAAGGGACCAAGTTTAGCAAATGCAAGAACTCAATGCAATGGGGACCATTGATTCCTAAGGGGGGAGGAATGTTCCAAGTGGATGTTGCTGGCCACCCACCTATCCCACTTAGACCCTCACAACTGTCTCTTTCATTTTTTTTAGTTTCCTTATTTGTAGCACAATTTACTATTTTTAGCAGTTTTTCGAGTCTTGAACTTCCAGAGCCGTTTTGAGGCCCTAAACGACATTTTTTGGGAAATATGGGAGAAACGTGGGGCCATGGATTGGTGTTTCTCTTCCCAAAATTGTATTCCTCAGGTATATCTTTCTAACGAGCTATTATGCATGTCAAACGAAGATCGTATGCCAAAGTTATGACCTCGGGAAGTTGATGTACCAATTTACCCGAAATGGGACCCATAGTTTGGCATTTCATCTCCTAGGGTTAGGTTTTTTGATGTTTAGGATTTTCCATTATTTCTCAACAATAAATAGGCCTTCGGGCCTCATTGTAACATATTTTAGAGGCATGTAGCTGCCACATCTCTTCTCAAAGATAAGCTACCATCGCCTTAGCTGGTTTCTTCTCCATTTCTGTTTGTAAGCATATTTCAGTATTTTACATTAATGAAATGAAGTATTATTTCCACTATATCTCTATGTATATGGGTATTTCTGTATTTTTTTGTGTTCCTATTTAAATCCGGATCACATCTATTGAGATATGGAAAGGCAATTTCCAGTTAGGTCCTTTTAAGATGGGTGCTTCAGAAATTCTCTTTTTCAATGTTTTAAAGGAAACTTGACATTCAGAATCCCAACTGAATTCATAGTCTTTGGTGAGTAATTTAAAGAGTGGGGATGCAATTTTTGTGAATTTTTCTATAAATCCTCTATAGTATCCAATAAAATCGAGAGAAATTATAACATCCTTTTGACAATTTGGCACTGATAACTTGGAAATGACTTCCACCTTAGATGAGTCTACCTTAATTCCATCTCCAGAAATATGGTGACCTAAAACAATTCCCTCGTTAAACATCATGAAACATTTTTCATGACTTAATGAGTGGTTTGTTTCTTGACATATTATTAAGACTTTTTCCAAGTTTTCTAGTGCTTCATTGAAAGAATCCACATAGACTATGAAATCATCCATGTACACTTTCACACAATCATGGATAAGGTCAGACAAAATGTCGAGGACTGCCCTTTGGAATGTTTCTAGAGCATTACATAACCCAAAGGGAAGTACCCAGTAAGCATAAGCTCCCCATGGACAAGTGAATGTGGTTTTATCTTGATCTTCAAGAGCTACCTGAATCTGGTCGTATCCACTGAACTTGTCCAAGAAGGAAAATTATTTTTTTCCTGCTAAAGTATCTAAGACCTAGTCTACGAAAGGTAATGGAAAGTGGTCTTTTAATGTTGCTTTGTTCAACTCCATGTAATCAATGCATACTATCCATTTTCCTTTATTTCTAGGGATGATTACTAAGGGTGAAACCCACTGACTGTCAGATATTGGATAGATGAAATTTACATTTAATAATTCCTGCAATTCTTCCTTAACAATTTCTTTTAGATTTGGTTTCATTCTTCGCTAAGGTTGTCTAACTGGTCTTTCATTTTGTTCAATGCAGATATGATGTATGCAAGTTTTAGGATCAATCCCTCTCATGCCAGTGTATTCCCATGCAAAAGCAGAATAATGTTTCTGTAAAATTTATATCAATCGTTTCTTTTGCATGTCTTCCAAAATTTCATTGACATTTAAGGTTATTCCTAGAAAGATTTCTATCGAGGAATTCCCAAATTTTTCCATGGACAAAAATGATACTTGTTTAGAGGATAGATATTCATTTCGACTACGCCCATAATGTGAGGAATATTCATTATTTTCTAGTAAATTTAAAAGTTTGTCTTCCTCTTTTACTTGTTCAGTGACAAAAATAGGTTGTATATCTTCTACATCTTCTATCCATTCTTCAGTTTTTGTATCTATTTTTGTTCTTGCAGGGGGGTATAATGTAAATTTCTTTGTATAATTTCCATCTGAGATAAACATATCACTTGACCTATAGCTGATAAAAGAATCTGCTATAGCCAAACAAGGCTTTCCTAGAATTAAATGCTGTCCTCCTAGATTATTCTTGGGTGTTAAGACAATGAAATCAACAGGATATTCCCAATGATCTAAAGATACACAAACATCCTCTAACACACCATCTAGTTTAATAACATATATATCTTCTAATTGCAGTAAGGTTGGTGTATATTGAAGGTTAGGAAGCCTAAGTGTGTCCATAACTTGTTTGCTCAATATGTTTATGGTTGCTCCTAGGTCAATCAATGTGTTTGGTATTTCAGTTCCATTGATGTGAATTTTTACAATGGGGCTTTCGGGGTCTAAATATTTTCGAATTTTCATTTTTCCCATCATAATGTCTGCAATTTTTCTGACTAACTGGATTTTTTTTATATCTTTTCTTCTTCTCCCTGATCGTTGTGTACTTAATTCCTTAAATGTTTTTGCAAAAATTGGTATTTCTTTTATGGCTTGTAATAAAGGAATCTTAATACAAACATTTCTCAATTCATCCATCATATTGTAATTACGCAAGATAATTTGTTTCCCTACTCCTTCATCGATTTTCAACCCTTCTGGAAAAGGTGTTTTAACTAATATTCAAGGTTGTTCTATGATAGGAGCATATATTGGAATTTCCTTTGTTTGTTTATTTCCTTTTTTAGGGAGAGAAGCCTCCCCTTCTTTTGATTGATTTTTATGTTTTTGAAGATCATATTTTGTTTTTTGAATGACAATAGAAGGTTTTTTTTGGTAAAACCCTTCCGAACCTTAATTGGACATTGCTTAGGTCTAGTGGGGTTATTACATAAGTTTGAGGATTCTAACCCTCCATGTTGTATACTGGTTGTTGTGGTATCTTATTATTAGGATTTGGAAGTGGTTGAGCAAGTAGTTGATTTGATTTTTGTGGAAATGGTAGGGAAAATTGCGGGTTTTGATTCTGAACTAGGACTTGTGGCAATTGATTAGCTTGAGGAATTTGATTGGACAGGGTTAAGAATTGTGGTGGAAGTTAGGATGGCGAGTATTGTTGATATTGAGCATAGGCTCCACAAGGATTTTTCCATCCTTGATTCCAAGGTTGTGATTGTGGCAAAGCCCAAGGCTGCTAGGTTGAATTCCAATTACTTTGTGAATATTGGGCAAATTGTTGTGGTCTAAATCCTTGTGATTGATTTGGTTGGGGGGTTTTCCATGGTCTTTTGGGTATAAAGTAGAGAGGGTCTACTTGTTCTGAGATTCCTTCATCATTGAATACAGCCTTAAGACCTGGTAAGGATGGACATTCCTTTGTATCATGATTATCTACACATATGAAACAGGGTTCTATGGCTTTTGAGTCTAAGGGACACTCTCTCAGAGCATGTTTATTTCAACATTTGGGACAAAAGATAGATAATGCATCATTTTTAGAATTTTTCTTGTTTTCTATTTTAAGGGTGTTTATCTATTCACTTAGGCTCCCTAAAATATATGTTTTAAAGGTGTCAAGTAAATTTCCTAACTCTTCCCTACTAACTGTCCTAGGTGAAGACTTGTTTATTCTTGATAAGAGAGGGTCTTTAGGACTCTTTCCAACTCTTGCTTTGGCCCTTGAGAAATGTACACATAAATCACAAATATCTGCAAATGGTAGTTGGGAAATGTTTCCTTTTCCATTTAGGTTAAGGAGATCGATCCATTCATATTTAACAACTCTGAGTAAAAGAGCTTTTAAGGTTTCTTCATCCAAATTATCCATTTTTGCTCTTTTAATATTATAAACAAACCTTTCTACCAAGTCTTCAAGTTTCTCATCTTCTTTTTGTGTCATTTTGAAGACTTCATCTCTAAGGTTATCAGGCATACAATAATCTCTATACTCGCCTAAGAAAGCCTCTTTCATTTGTGCTCATGTTTTTATGGAATGCACTCATGGACTCATGAACCATTTTAATGTTGAGTCTTTTAATGTGGCGGGGAACAATTTCAAATTTTGAGCATCATGCAGATAGTCATATGATCTACATAATACTTCAAATTTTAAGAGAAATGTCTTCGGATCTTCATTTCTTTTCCCGTGGAAATTAGGAGGAATTGAGGGTGTAGGAGGAATTGAGGGTGATATATTCTTCATTGTGAGGGTTATATCTTCATCAAGAATTGGGAATCCCAAAGGATCTTGATTTCCTCTGCCACTACCCCTTCCTCTACCTCTACCTCTTCCCCTTCCTCTTCCTCCAATCCTATCTTCTTCGCCATGGACATTATGTACTTCTCCTTCCCCTTCTTCTGCCATGATAGATTTTATGGTATCAAGAGGGGTGGACCTAAAGTGGTTCTCTTCCAATTATCTATGCAATTGGCGGTATGGGAAACCACCTTCAGGCACCTCAAGGCCCAAACATACTTCTATCTATAGTTATGTTGTAATTCCACCACATGGCTCGACGCCTATCTCTTGACACTTAACCTTGTCCACCAATTAACTTTCCTTTGGACCAACCTATATGGGATTTTTTCTCACCATAGGCCTTTCCCAATGCCTCTATCATTTTCTATCGTTATGAGCCGTACCACCATCATCATCCCGCTCAAGACTCATTGGTTTGTGCTCTGCCTCTATATCCTAGAGTCCATTGCTTGACGCTTTTGATTTATGCACCCTTTGTAATCCTTTAGGGTGCACTGATCAGGGTAAGTCTGTCGAGATGATCTATCCTGGTGGGGTTCGCCTATGGCCAATGGGAAGACTCTTTGCTGCTCTATTGTCAAACCAAGTTAGCCCAACCCTCATTTTTGGCAGATCCGCTAACTTTGTCGCTAATACTTTTGGAAAAACACCAAACTAGTGTGCTCCAATGGATCCTTCAACCACTTTTAGATTTTCCACTTTGACTTTTAGCACCTCAAATTTGTCTAGCAATAAATTTCGATCCACGGGGCATTTGTAGACTTTATCATATCATTGTAAATATATTTCCAAGCACGACCCCAGGTTAGTGGAAAATCCATAAAAAGATGGCTATGATGATTGGGAGTCCATCCAGGAAATTCCATCTTGCCAATAGATGCAAGATAAGGACGACCACAAGAAAGGATGTTTGTTTTTTTCAATACATGTTTCTAGTGACAAAGGGAATGAAGATGGGGATAATGAAGTCCCGAGGAAGTATCATGTCTTTGAGCAATTTTAGGATGTGTTTCCTACAGAGATTTTAGAGTTGTCACTTCATATGGAGATAGATTTCTCTATTAAGTGGATGCGAGGAGTAGCACCAACATCTAAGACACATTGTAGGATGAGTACTCTGGAGTTGGTGGAATTGAATTTGCAGCCTAAAGAAATGTTTTATAAGGGATATATAAGACCAAGTGTATCTCCTTGGGGAGAACCAATGTTGTTTATAAGGAGTAAGGACCACACTCTCAAATTGTACATTGATTATAGGCAATTGAATAAGATGACTATCAAGAACAAGTATACATTGTCATATATTGATGATTTGTTTGATCAACTAAAGGAAGCAACAATATTTTCAAAGATTTATCTTAGATCAGGTTCCTTTTGGTCTTACCACTGCTCTAGCCACCTTCACGTCTTTAATGAATAGTGTGTTGTGCCCTTACCTGGATAAGTTTGTGATAAATTTTGCTAGTAATATATTGGTGTATTTAAAGAAAGAGGAGGAGCATGCAAAACACATGGGAGCAGTGTTGAAGTTGTTGAGAGAGAATAAGTCGTAAGTCAAGATCAAGAAGTGCAATTTCTTCCAATCTTAGATTCATTACTTGGGAAATGTTTCCAAGGAAGGGATAACAGTGGATCCAGAAAATATTAACGCTATCATGGAATGGCCATCTTAGAGGAATGTGGATGAGGTCAGATCATTCATGGGAATAGCAAGTTATTACATGTGGTTCATTAGGAACTTCTTCAAGATTGACTATCCTATTACAACTTTATAGAGGAAATGGAATAATTTTGAATGGACCAAGGAGTGTGCATCTAGTTTTGAGCAATTGAAGCATTCTCTTACAAATGCTTTGATTTTGAAGATTACAGATCTTGATAATAGGTTTGTGGTTTGTACAAATTATTGCAAGGAAGGAATTATTGGAGTCTTAATGTAGGAAGGGAAGGTGGTATGCTATGAATCAAGCAATTTGAACGAGCCCAAGAAGAACTATGTGACTCACTATCTTGAGTTGGCAGTTATCATTCATGCATTGAAGATGTGGAAACATTATCTCCTTGGCAAGAGGTTTTTCTAATGAGTGATCGCAATCGACTAAGGTGTTTGTTTGACCAACCTAATTTAAATTTTACGAAAGCTAGATGTAACGACCCCAGGTTAAATTTTCATGTAATAAAGGATAATATAAGAAAAGGAATAAGACCAAGGTCATGGGAAATGTATTCCAAACATAATGTTGTGAAAGAACCATAGTGAGCATAAGTTGTGGTTTATTATGGCTAAGAAAATTGACAAAGGAATTGGAAAAGGAAAAAGAGGCAATAAATGGAATTTAATTATGAAAGTAAAAGAAAATAAGAGAAAAGGGAGATGAAGAGATAAAAATATGCATGATATAGAAATTAGAAGAAAATTAAGGAAAATGAAGAAAGTAGAGGCATCAATAATAAAAGGCATCATAGTATCACTTGATGGCTTTTTGTCAAATATAGCTTTTCCCAGTTTTATTTTTGGCTCTCTTACACCCTTGCACCCTTAGAGCACTTGATCATTCTATTGGATTTGGAGAAGGAAAGAAAACGAAGGAAAAGGAAAAGAAAATGAAGAGCAAAGGAAAGCAAGGAACAAGTTGAATCAACGATTTCAATAGGAGGGCCTTGTAGGTAACATGTTGCATATGTGATTTCCTAGCTTCGGTGCGAATTCATGGTACATGCCTTTGTTTATTCGTTTTATTTTCTTTCATTGGCATGGTTTTTATGGGTTTGATAGTGGTTTCAACCTTTCCTTGCAATTTCTTGGATAACCATGGTGTCATGGGATTCATTATTGGTTAAGCTTTGGATTGTTAGAATTTTTGGAACTGGGTGAGGTGGTGACAGGAAAATTCCCAAGGGTTGGAGGTTGAGGTGGTTTTCTTCTAGAATCCCCCAATAGGTGGTGGAGACAGGGAAATTCCTAAAGGTAACGGTAAAAAAAAAATTGATGCATCCAAGCTTGGTTTGGTTTTCTGATCTCGGGACTGGTTTAAGTGAGATCACGATAGGTCAAGGGTGGAGGTGGTTTAGCCTTTGGATTCCCTGGTTGTTTATATCTTGGTTTATCCCATGAGATCCCACAATTCATACTTGTAATATGGCATGGGGGTGATTGGGTAAAATAAAATTTTTGTTTAGCCCAATCTATGGTGGGGTGGTACATGGAAGTCCGAGACTTGATTGGCTTTTGCATATGTTAATACAAGTTATTTTACTTATTATGATTTATGAGCATATATGTTGGCTATTCAATGATCTTATGGCATATTTTTCATGGTTTATATTCTGGTTATATGATGGTTGTAAGCATGGTTCTATGATGTGTTCTAGCTATGGGTTTTCTTCATGAATTGATAAGTTTTTGAATGGTTTATGAATGCATGGGTTAACAAGTCTTACTGTACATATTTAGAGAGGGAGCAAGGACTTCTTGATGATTCTTCTATGAGGAATAACAATTTATGATGATATGTGCATCCATGCCTTGTAACTCATATGTTTACCATGTGTTTGACGAAATGTTTGTTGAGTACTTGGCTTTTATTAGATAAAATTTTAAACAAGTTTTGGATAATTAGCCTTGTTATCAGCATTGTCGTGATTTTGGAAGGCTATAGGTAGTTCTAGTTAATGGTCTAGAGACTAGCCTGAAAAAGTGGCTTAGATCCTGTAACCGCAAGCATAGAATTGAGGCTATGATGTCATAACCACATGGAGGCATGCTTATTCATGTAGTTGGAGTCTCATAACCACATGCATGTAGTATCAAGGATGTGATTGAGATGTAAGGTTAGGGAAAAAGGGTTCCAACTTAGGGATTGGTCACCTGGGGTGGTTTTTTAGCCTTTGAGTGATTTGTGGTTCCTGAGTGTTGTGGCCAGCAACAACCCCCCTTCTTATTTAGTGTTATTCCTAATACTAAATAAGTGGGGACCCTTAGTTAAAAAAAAATCAAAAAATCAATTAGTGCTTAAATTTCCTTTTCGAATAAAACTTACTATCATAAGCTTAATACCCCCCTGAAAAATCTAAAAATCTAAGTTTTATGATAAGTTAAGACAAAACACCTTTCCTTAGGAAATATCGAATCACAAAAATATGACAGTATACCACCTTACAAGTCGAATTCCGACATTGCGAGATTGCGATACGCGATAATAAAATATCACATCGCATACATCAAGCACAATTTACATTGAAACACCTTAAATTGCCGATATGCGATGACGCATATCGCAAATCGCATTTCGCAGAAAATAGATTAACGGAGATTGTCATATATCATGTTCCTGCGATCTGCGATATTGCAATATTGCGATTTCGCGATACAGCGACAATGCGATAATCTGATATAGCGAGCAATCAATTCTATGATGTTAAGACTCTGCAATGTTGTGATCTATGATATTGTGAAGCAAATCACAAAATCGCCTCATCGTAGATTTTTCAGGCTCTTTATTCAAAAAGTATTTTCCATAAACTGACACCTGGTTATACGCTTTAATGCTAATAAATGAGTTAGTGCCAGTTATTAATGGAATATAGTTTCGTGCTTATTGAAAAATCATCTCACGTAAGGTGGTATGTTTGATACGTCTTCAGCATTTAAAACTTTCCCATCACCCTGCCTTACCATTATTTTCACTTCACTTGTGAATTGCAGGAACAGAGAACAGAAAACAATACAAAGCAATACGCAGGATAAAATGGGAAAGAAAAGCAAAGCTCCGAGCTCTGAAGAGAAAGAAATGGCGCCCTTGTATACAGACACAGCCTGTAACAGAGACGTTGGTATTGCTACGTGGGAAGGCATGTATAATCTGCTTGAGGAGGAGAATCCCAGAGTAATGGAAGTTACTACTACTGCGGGCTCACATAGTTCTTCTGAGGCATCCATCACAGAGCTAGCTTGTTCATTCTTGCACCGGATAGTAGCAAGGCCCAAAATTCTCCCATATACAGACATGGTTAAGTGGATACTGGACAGCGTTGATATCAGAGATAGACAATTTAAAACTTAGGGTTAAGAGCTTACGGAATCATTATTTTCACAAAATTTGAACTTTATATCCGCTAAAAGAAAAAAGCGCAAAAGGCGAAAAATGCATCAAGGAAGCCTGGATCAAGAAACAGAGGTAGTTTCGAATGCGCGATGCGCATCGCTGAGAAAAATTTCTCGAAAAGGAAAGCTTCTAATTGCTTAGTCACCTGCAAGCCCCGAAAATTGCAAGAAAGCAACGATAGAGACAAATTGGAGGCAGAAAGCTCAAGAAAAGGCAGAAGCAATCCAAGGGTTAACCAATTTGAGCTAGGATTATTACTGGGCATACTTGGTAAAGCCGCATAGCCAGTGGATGACTATGAAGTGTATCATCAATTCGGCTGAAAAGATGGTGCCAGCTCTCGTCGATTCTGTTTTCTCAGCTCAGCTAAAGTCAGAAGTCGGCCAAACGACTCTTCTCAAACAGATGTTGCATGCGTGCGATTTCAAGGAGCAGATACAGAAGTAGTTTTAATTTTAGATTCAATTTTAGTTCTAATTTTGTTTTATTTTTCTTGAAATGAGGACGGTCATTTAAAACGCATCCTACATTTTTGTAATAAGTTATTTTTAGATTTAGTTAGTAGTATTTAAACCCTTCTCATGCATTTAGATAAGGGTCCTGAAATTTGTCAAAAACTTATCCCCAGAACATGCACTTTTGTACCCTCTGAGGAGGTTTTGATGAATGAATGGAACAGGATTTATTGATATTTGCATTTGATATCTGCTACTGATGTTGCACTTTTGTACTCTTAGTGGATGTTAGAGAAAGAAGAGATAAATCATTATCGCTTGAAGCTTATGAGTAGGACTAGTTATAAATGGTACTTCTATCTCTTAACTATTTTTGCCTTTGTGTTAAAGTGATATTCATGTTCAGTTGTTTATATATTGATGCATGAATGCCTGAGTTATCATTTGCCACTTTTGTATAGTGATAGCTATTTATTTATGCTTGATGTATAAGTAGCTTATTATGCAATATGTTTTTCACAACTGTTTCGTCTAAATTTTTATACAAAGTGGTTTATCTTTATTGAATTCTTTTCTCATAACAGTTGAATGATCTTTATTACCAGTTGTTATTTGAAATCATTTTAGATCGCATAAAAGAAAGATTACACCCCGGGTTAGTGCAAACTTAGATATTTCTGCTTATTAGAATACAATTTCTATATTATTAGATTAGAGTTAGAGTAAAAGTATTCCATTTAGAAACTGTTAGAAAGAGAAATATCAGTCCGTCACACATACACACACATAAATTGGGAAACTGGTCCCATATCCCCAGTCGGACCCACTATACCAAACAGAAAAGGAGCTGCTAACCAAGGTCTGGACCAGGTGGGTATCCCCCTTGTTGTAGACCTGATTTTTGGGGCTTCAACATTGAGGAAGGTCAATAAGTCATTAGTTAGTAGGCTCCACTTCCTTAACTATAAATAGGAGTTCAAGTCATGTCATAGTAGCACTGAACTCATGTTTACCTTGGAAGGTTATTTTAAGTGGACATATGTGGGATGGATGGTTACACTAGATGGTTGTCTACCCTCATAGAGTTTGATTTTGAGATTAGGTACATTAAAACAAAAGATAACAAGGTTGTGGATGTTGTCAATAGGAGAGTAAAGGTAACTCATATTTTAGTTGTGAGTTATTATGGAGTAGATTTACAGGAGCGAATCTTGCATGCAGGGCAGCATGATCAAAGGTACCAGTAGTTGAAGGAGAAGTTACAGCAACAAGGTGAAGGTGATATGGATGAGAAGCTTCACCTCACAACATATGGCTTGGTTAGATTTAGGAACACGATTTATGTGCCAAATAACAAGAAGTTGAAGAAGCTCATCTTGAGAGAGTTTCATGTCAAGCAATATTCATGCCACGCCAGATACCAGAAGACTTTGAAATCTATCAAGAAGTTTTATTATTGGTCAACTTTTAAAAAAGAGGTGAGTGAGTTTGTTGCAAGATGCTTGGAATGTCAGCAGGTGAAACCTAAGTGTAAGCATCCAACTAGTTTATTGTGGTCTATTATGATTGCACAATGGAAATTGGGGGTCATTTCCATGGATTTCATTACATTATTTCTTAGGACATCGAGGAAAAATGATTCCAACATGGTTGTGGTTGATGGGATGCTAGAAGAGAGGAAATAGGAAAGCATGAAAAAATTCATAATTTGTGGTTGGGACCATTCAACATTGCAGAAGTAAAGGGTAATAATACTTCCATTCTGCACAACTTGGAAGGATAATATTCCTCATTTCTAGTCAATGGGCAATACCTCAAACACTATATTCAGTATTAAATGCTTGCAACCATGTTCATTGTAAATTTTTGGTTTTCTTTAAATTTCAGCATCAAAGTGTGTTTTTCACAACAACGACTCCATGGCCCGAGGCAAAGGCACACGGATCTGAAAGATATCTACATCACGTAGGGATAAGCAATCCCCATATGGTGTTGATATTGTAACTTACTTTTAAACTACTTGTTTTTTTCACTTTTTCCTTTATGTTGAAAAGAAAAATAAAAGGAAATAGAAAAGAGAATTAAAAAAAGAGAGAGAAAGAAAGAAAGAAATGAAAAGAAGAATGAGAGAAAAGAAATAAATACAAATATCAAAAGAAAAGAAAGAAAATGGATATATATATATATATATATATATATATATATATATATATATATATATATATATATATATATATATATATATATAGATATATATATATATATATATAAATGAAATACCAAAATTTGTGTGCTAATTCAAATGTCACATTATTTTATAAGGTTATTATTTAACCCTCTATAGTTTTACGAACATTTATTTTATTTTGTAAATAAAAATGATTTTATATTTTGACGTTTAATAATAAAGTCCAATTGGAAATCGATGGATAAGATCATCCCCACTCGGATCAATGATGGAGGATTTATTGCCCCCCCCCCACCTCGCACTTTCGGAAGTTAACGAGGGGGGGGGGTCTGAAAAGTTGATTCGCCTAAACTTTCGAACCATAGGTGGCAGCTCCATGCTAAGTTCAAGACCCCCTGCTCCAATACTGTTAACCAAACCCCCCCCCCCACCCCCACACTTCGAAAGAAACTTACCCTTCCCACTTATGCTCCCACTCTAGTTCATACCTCGCCGCCTATCCCTCTGCTATTAGCTCCCACCCAATAATTGTTGGAGAATTAAATTACTCCCAGAAAACAGTTATGTAACCATTAGAGATTTAATTATTCCCACCAACATCTAGTTTCATTAATTGGACGCACCAAAAAATGGTTACAATATGTTGCATTTGTTTAAAACCTACTCTTTTAAAAAAACCTCGCTACTCTCCATACTCTTTTCACCATTTTTTCTTCTAGCAGCACCGATGTGGCCGCAAATTTCATAATCACACAACTATCTTCATAGCAAGTGAGCACCATAGCCTGGCAATTCACCACCTTAGCTCTTAATTTTCTATTTACAATGTCTTCTCACAAAGGCAATTCGAAATTAGTTGTAGAAAGCCTTACATTGTCCTCTATAACTAACCTATATAAACTCCCTATTGTCGATACACAATACAAAATCTCATAGACTCAGTGCAAGTTTGATCTTTGTGAACTTAAAAACAGGAAAAACTAGAAATTCCTAGATGTTAGTAATGATTGAGTATCTGGGAGTCTTTCTTGCCCCAATTTTTCTTTCCCCAAACTCATATCTTCCCAGAATTTGTCACCTGGTGCCATCTCAAGTATCTTCCCAGTCATAGGGTTGTAATTGCCCAAATTAATGAAGTATTATTTTCCATTACACTTGAATCCATGTGATAAGCACTCTAAATCAATTTCCAAGCTCCTCAACACCCTTTTTCTACTAATTCCCTCATGGAGATCTATTAGAAACTTACATTTCTTGAGAGAGATCGTATCTTTGGGTCATTCCTACCTGAGAATTCTAATTTTCCTAGAACTAATCGGCCCTATTCCACCTCAATTTTTCCAAAAATGTCAAGGCAACTCATTTCTATGGTCTCCTGCTTGTTAGGTTACCCTACCAATTAGTGGGCATATGAGGTAATATTGGAATTTTTGTTAGTTTTCTTTGGGGGTAGTAAGCCCTCATTGATTTTCAATTACAATTAGTTTTTTTCAAACATTATTCATGATCAATTGCTAAAGTTTTCTATTGAAGGTGCATTTGAACATCAATCAGTTCTTGTGTATTTTCTTTTATTTCATCAAGCAAAAAGGTTTAAAGTCCCATTGTAGAAGTTAGATGCACAAGGAAAACCTCAATCGGTCATTCACTAGACTTCCTTGGTAAGGAAGAAAACATAAGAGTATTCCTTCAGTGAGTTTGTAAATCATTTTTTTGCATATGTCCTTATGTATTTTCAACAATGATGTAATACCAAGGATTTCACCCAAAATTAGAAGAATTTTGCACCTTACTGAGGAAGCATAAGTTGGAGACTGGTACCTTTACTAGAATTATATAAAAATCAGAATATATGTATGTGAAATCCCTCCCTACAGGTTACCAGTGTTTGTTCCAACATTAGAATACATTAGGAAAATGATGAATATGGACAATTTGAATTTTGTATCGAGGAAGCAAAAAGCACAATTTAAGCTGAAGGAACACATTGGCCCTTTCATTGTCAATACCAGAGTAGCAGCAAAGGAAGTAGATAATTTGTTAAAGGATATGAAATTCAAGTTGAGTTTTACTTGGTCTTATGATCCCTTATGAATTATTTCAAGATTAGTGTTGAGCAGAAAACAACACCTTATGTACATACAACTAGGAAAGGGATATAAAAATATGCAAATCAAGAAGAATGGAAGGAAAATACATTACAGGAGGTTGAGGAACAAATTTTTAGTCAGACATCTTCACAAGCTCTAGTTCCTCAAGAAAAAGAAAGTAAGAGATCAAGAAAAATTTGGTCTCCTATAGACTCAAAATCTCAAGCTATAGGTTTCATAGTTTTCAAAAGGAGAAAGAAGACAAACACTCATGAAGAATCCTTAGAAGGAAAGAGTTCATAGGAATAGGTTATAGTGGTGCTGTTTGGTTTTACTACTAAATCCTTTCCACAAATTGAAGAGACCGCTACAAATTCTCATAGTGTAGCAAAATATTTTTTCTAAATACAGAGAAATAAAAAAGAAGAATGAAGCATTAAAGTTCACTACTTATTCTAAATTCTAGCAGAAGTCTTCCACTATCCAATATAGACTTTTGTCTGCACTTGATAATGAAAAGGGATAGTTCCAATTATCCTTCTTATAACTTAAAGTTCAAGTCCCTAAAACTGCAGAAGATTATAAAGAATCTTTTTTTTCTTTTGATACAAAGAAAATTCATGCAATTGATTAAATTGACCTTCATAAGCAGGCTGCTGAAATGATATATTCGACATTAACTAGTTTAGCTATGGTAACCTCTAAATTACAAGATTCCTTGAATAATATTCACACATGGTTAAAAATGGAGAGAATGTCATCTTTGGCTTAAGATACCAAAATCAAATCACTTGAAGATTTGGTGATAAAACTGGGATATGATCCTAGTGATATCAAGGTAGCAGAAGAGATGATAAAGAATAAAAATGTTGACATTCAGTCATTGAGGAGGCAACTTAAAATTACTACTACAGAACATCCACAAGCTAAGGAAGTAGGCCAACTAGAAAGAGAAAAGGATAACATGTTCAAGTTGATAGTTGAACAAATATTTAAATTCAGAAAATGGAAGCTGACACGGAAACACTCTTGAAAGAAAAAGAGAAGAAACTCATTATTTCAGCTTCCATTCCTATAGGGACACCTTCTACAACATGCACTTCAACAACAGGGACATCTACAACAACAACAAACACAATAGAGACACAATCTACTAATTCAGCAAAACAATTTTCAAAGGCCATGAGAGACTTGTCTTTAAAGGATCAAGAAATTTAAAAACTCAAGATGTAGCCTCAAAAGATTCAAGAACAGAAAATTAAGTCTGATAAGGCATATTTGGCTGAGATTTAAAATAATTATAAGTTAACTCAACAATTAGAAGTTTATGAGAATGAGTCTTTAATTGCATACACTATTGCCGAAGCCAAAGAAAATATATGGACTGACATTAATGCATCAGTGACAGAGCTATGGCCTTCTATTGAAATTATTTTTTAGCAGGAAGATTTATTGCAGAGATAAAAAGCCACAGTAGCAAAAATAAAAGAAGACCAGGACCACAAACTAGGAGATGCAACAACGATAATTAAGGTTTTAAACTAAAAGACAAAAGATGAACTTGAAGAATTCTACATTGAAGTCAGAACTAAAGCGATCTTGGAGGTAAGAAAGGGTTTAACCAAGAGGAATTTCATGCTACAACTTGAGAAAAAGTGCCAGAATTTAGAAGTTTAGATCAAAAAATCTCACAGAAAATTCAATGCTTTACATCAAAAAGGACTCCCAAGTTTGTAGGATAGAGGTGGAAAATTGATTCCACTTGAAGTTTATCAACACAGGTTACATGAGATAGTAGTGGATAATACCAAGTTTTCCAAAATAAGAGGAATTATAACTGGAAAATATTTCATTGAAGGTTTTACTTATGATTTTCTAATTCATCATGAAACTAAGCATATGTTTTTAACTAGGCCTACTTTTGAAAAATATACTGAAGTTGATGAGTCATACGAAAAATTGTTAATTTTTTCTATCCTTGATGAAAAGAGATGGGATAAACTATGCG